>JAODAL010011935.1:0-97695 GCA_025379985.1 Phyllomedusa bahiana
CTTCGGGTCCACTTGGAGACCCCTAAAGGGAAATTACAGTTTTAAAAATATACGCCCCCAATACGCAAAAAAAAGTTTTACAGGGTCTTTAGAAATAGCTCTGGAAGATTTTTGGGGACGCGTTTTTGTAACGGGGGGGGGGGGGGATTTAAAATGTGTTATGCACAAAGCGGAAGATAGAAAGAGAAGGGAGGAGGGCGGAGAAGCCCGGTCCAAGCATAGTTTGTTAGTGCCTTTGCACTTTACTGGGATTATCAAATTTTTTGGGGGGACATTTTCCCCCCCGGGAAAGGGGAGGACAGTATACCCATTACTCACATGCTCCCCTGTCTTGGTCCGAATCGACTTTCCTGGCTAAGCATTCACTATTAAGGAGGGGAATCAGTAGTTTACGGAGACTTTGTCCTGATCCGCAAAGGTCTTACTCAATTAAGCGCTCCACCCCAAAGGGACGGAAATTCTTGGAAATTTCCAATTTCACTTAGGAGATAGCCTTCGGGGGAACGTTGAAAAGATGGGGGAAAGAATATGTCCAAAGACAAGGTCCCTAGTGAGGAATCCTGGGTTATTTGGGCATGGGAAAAAGCGGGTCTTAGGGGAAAAATTTGGTTTTGCCCGCAAAAAAGAAACCCTTAGGAAGAATTATGACTCGCAACAAACTTATTAAGAAACTCTTTACAAGGGTTTACTTTTAACACCCCGAGGGGAACAAAAGAGAGAGTGGTTTCGGTAAGGAGAGCTTTAAATTTTAAAAGAAGGGTTTTGAAACTTTTTCTTATGGAGTTTCGTTTTGAGAGCCCTCCTTTGTTTCCGTTTGGCAAATACGGAAGGCTATAGCCAATTTGGGGGAAAAAAATGCGGGAGGTCAACGAGGATTCTTTGTTTAAAAAATGAGGGAGGTAGATAGAAAAGAACACCAAAAAAGATAAATGAGATTTTTGCAAATTATACAAAAAACTTTTTAATTCCCAAATGCCCCCTTTACTTTTCAAAAAGGGAAGGATTTCCTGGTTTTAAGTCAGGCTGAATTAATTTTCGCAGAGGACGGGAAAAAATGAACGGGATATCACGGTGGGAAATAGAAGAGGGATAAAAAAATTCCCCCGGTAAGCCCCCCGCCCTGATGGACTTCCGGGGGGGAATTTTATAAAATTTTGTCAAAAAAAAATTCACCCCACCCTGTTCAGTTTCCCCGGAGATTCTTCAAAGCAGGCTATGTTTGCTTCTGGGACACGGGTACATCAAAGGTTTTCCTAAAAAAGGGAAGGATCCATTTTTCCTGGTCCCCCTTGATCGATTCATTGATAAAACCCGGACTGAAAATAAAATCCAAAGTAAGGCGGGGAATTGACTATCCCGGCCTATGACAACTGATAGGGAACCACCAGATGGGGTTTGTTTAAGGGAGGGGCGGGGGTTTTAAAAAAAGTTTTGGGCGTGTTGGCAGCGCAAGAGCCACGGAGAAAGCACTAAAATGAAGGTTTCCCAGTCTTTTTTGGGATAGGCGGAGAAAGAAAGCTTTGTTATTTTTCAATGGAAGGCTTTTCGCGTTTGGACAAGTGGACTTTATAGGTATTTTAGAAAAAAATCGACAGATATTTCAAAAGCCGCGGTGGGTACAAAAGGGGCCTGGGTTCTTTTCCCCTCCCTTCTTTCCAAAAAAGGAACACGCCCAAAGGGTGTCCCCTGTCCCAATGTTGTTAAAATTGCCTTTGCCCACTTTTCCTTCATTGATAAAAATGGGTATTTTGCGGCTCAAGGTTGGGCAAGGAAAATAAAAGTCACCCGCTTTGCGGTGATATGTTTTTTTTTGGGCAAACCTGAAAACTTTGGAAAAAGTTCGGGAGGTGGGAAAAGGGTTTTGGGAATTTTAAAGGGTTTAGAATAAATTTTAAAATAAAAAATCAACTACTGCCCTTTTGCTTCGCCCGGGGGTTTACTTAGCAAACGTGGGGGTGGGTTTTTAATCAATGATTATTTGGGGATCAAAAGGTGTGAAGGGGCCTTTTACTTACCAGCTGAATTACCCTCCGTTGGGGGCGAAAACCCCAAAAAGGGAACTAGACAGGTGGAAGGATCTCCCGTTTTTCCCTATGGGTAGAATACAACTGATCAAAATTTGGGGAGTTTGCGAGGCTTCTATATCCCTCCAAAATTAAATTAGTTAGACACAAAGGAATAATGTTACGAAGGGGTTTACGAGATTTTTGGAGGGGTAAACGCCGGCATTAGTCCCTTAAAATAACAATAGGGGAAGACCAAGGGGGAGACAGACCGAATATGACTTTATTTGGCGGCTATGTGGCGGCATGTTGGGGCTGGTTAAGGGGGTACTAGTTTTTTTTCCAATAAGAAAAAGGAAATGCTCGGCAACCAACAATTAGTGGCTTTGCTTCATTTGCCGTTGAGGCTACATGCAAAAAAAGTGAAGCAAAGTGTACTTTTAAAGAAACAAACTGCCCAATGGCATCATTTCGGAAGTTTTTTAAAAGGGGGCCCAATTTTAACATTTGATTTTTTTTTCCTTTTGGGATTGCCCTTCTTTCGCCCGGGTAAGGAAAAAAAAATTTTTCCCAAAAATGGCGACAGAAGGGGATTGGGGACGTTAGGGGTTATTTTGTCGCAGTCTAGCGGTTCTTTATTTAAAGGGGGGCCAGGAGTGGAGGATAATTTATCTTTTGGGGGGTGAGTAAATTATTTCAATCAAAAAAAATTTGAGAGTTTTTGCAGGGAAAAATTTAAAAACCAAATTTACAATCATTAGGTGACACAAAGGATTTTCCCTTATCTCGGGTAAAATTGGGAGGGGCAAGGTTCTTTTATCTGAAAATATTTTCCAAAGCGGGGTAACAAAGAGATGAGAAAATAGAAAGAGATTCTTTTAAAAGGGTTTGGGAACGCCCCCATAAAAGACGTTGTTTTGGGGCCGAAGAACTAAAAGGGTTTAAATTCTATTTTCGGAGAGCAGGGGGTAAGGGGAAAAATTTGGAGGGAGCCCCTTTTCACGGTCTCCTTTTGTGGTTTCCACTGGACCCCCAAAAAAGCGTTGGCGTAAGACATGCCAGGGGGGAAAACTAAGGAGGCCCCGGTTTTCCCCGGGGCCCCGGGCTGCAATGCGGGATGGACTTTGGGGCGGGATTTAAACCAGGTCGAAACCTAAACATGATTTTGCTTGCAGGGGGCCAGCCCGGGTTTAACGGGGTTCCCAAATTTTTGGGGCAGGTTTTAAGTGGGGAAAGGGCCCAAAAGGGTCAGGGCGGGGCGGCCCTATGGTTGAGGTCGTGGGCAGGCGGAAGGTCAGGGGGGCCCGGAAGATTCGTGGCGAGGGACGGAGGAAAAACGTTTGGTACACAGAAATTAAAAAACAAGGTTCGGGGAAAGCTTGTAAATTAGGTAATGGCACAAAAGACCCGGGAAGGTCACTGGGGAAGGGGGGGCTGGTTTAAAATTGGGGGCAGTGCCCGGGAAAAAACCAAATTTTACCGGTGAATGGCCCCTTTAAAAAAAACCCATGGGGCCCAATGCGCGCACCCTAGGAAGGGGGGGAGGGTTTTTTGGGGCGCCGGGGGGGACGGGAGGTGAATCGGGGAGCGTGGTGGGTAAGTGACTTGTGGAAACGGGGGATGAGCGGGGCCTGGGGCCCCGGGCCATGTGGGTCGGCGCGCCCCCAGGGCGGGGGAAGGATGCCCCTGCGACGGGAGAGGGTCGCAGGGGCATCCGTGACCCCCTATTAAAAATTGGCTCATAGAGCATATA
Organism: Phyllomedusa bahiana; assembly: GCA_025379985.1. Lineage (NCBI taxonomy): Eukaryota > Metazoa > Chordata > Amphibia > Anura > Hylidae > Phyllomedusa > Phyllomedusa bahiana. Next base: position 3,757 of record JAODAL010011935.1, read on the forward strand.
CGCCTGTAATATAGCCCCTGGGGAAAGGAACCTCCGAATACCTTTTGAATGTCCGAAATGTGATCTAAAAGGGGTTTAATTTATTCCATTGTATGTGGCCCTTCCCCAGGAATTCGGGGTTTTTGGGGGTCCCATTTCAAAAATTTTTTTAAAGGTAAATTGGAAAATGCTCAATTTTTTTGATCCCCAGGGATGTTTTTTTCCATTTTTTTTATGACCCGGTTTTTGGGGGGAAGGGTTTAAAAGGGGTGTTTGGTCACCCAAAAGGGGGGGGCCCATGTGACATTGCTGGCAGCAAAAAAAATGTTTTTTAAGGCCTGGTTGGGAGCGTTCAAACCCCCAAACGTTGTCAAAAAGGGGTTTGGACCTAAGGGAAACAAGTTTATATTTAGGGAAACGGGGAAAGCAAAAAGGGTAACTTAGACGCAGCTCCAAGAATTTCTTTAAAAAATGGAAGCAATTATTTTAAAAAATTTTTCATCACGGGAAAATAAAGTCCATGCTAGTTCCATTTAAAAATCCCCACTGAATTTTAAACCCCTTGTGGGAAAAGTTAAGAGGAACTTCGGGAATTTAGATGGGTTTGATTAAGAGGCAGTCAGTAGCAGGGCGCAGGGTAAGACTACTGGTTGGGAGTTGTTTTAGTATAGCAGGGGGTTTTGGGACGGGAGGGATAAATTCTAGAAAAAAGAAGGTTAACCATTACATGTTTTAAGTAGTTATTATTTTATATATGATTTGAAAATGGATCCCCTTGCGTTGTTGTATGGAAGTAAATTTTAGGGTTCCCTTGGTGTAAAAAAGAATGTGTTTAATGATCTTTTTTTGATTCCCTTCATCAATAAAATTTTGTTGGAAAAAAAAAAGGGTGTATCTCAAAAATAAAAACGAGCGACATAGGGAAAAAAAAGAAACCTTAAAAAAAAAGATTTCAAAATTCTTTCTTCATTACTAGATATAGTTCGTCCCCCCTTTACATATAAGAAACAATTTAAAAAAGGATTTGGTATATATTAAATAAAGAACCCTTTTTTGAAAGTTTTTTCCCAAAAAAATCCTGCTTTTATTTTTGAAGGTTTTAAAAACAGTTTTAAAAAAAATGCCCCAAGTAACATTAAAAAAAATAAAAAAAAAATTTTACTGGTAAAAATAAAAATAAAAATTGAAACAGGCACTTTTTTAAATGGGGGTCTAATTTTTGTTTAAAAATGTTTAAACTTTTAACCCAAAGGGGCAAAAAAGGTTTTTTAATCAAAATTGCCCCACAAAAACGTTTTTTTGTGAAATACCCTCTCTCCCCTTTAAAAATTAAAATGTTAAATTTTTACTAAAAATGGGGCCCTTGTTTAGAAGCCCAAAATGTTGGGCAAATCCTAAAATTTTAAAAAATTTTATTTAAAAGTCACAAAAAGTAATTAAAGAAAAAAATTTTTTGTTACATTTGGTTTTTTGGCACAAGACCCGAAGTTCATAATTGTGATCATCAAAAAAGACAAAAATTATGCTTGACGATCACATTCCTTTAAAGGGGGGGACAGGTCCCGATGCGAAAAGAAATGTATTGGATATATCAGCTACCCGAAAATTGGGCTCCCCAAAAGGGCTCGTGAGTCCCAATGAATCATATTGTAGGGGATTTAAACAAAAAAGACCTTTTGTTTTTTGTCAAAATTTTTCAAACATAATGAATTTAAGATTGCTTTTCAGTATTAGTGCAGGTTTAAAACCGTTCACGACATTACATTTTTTTTTTTAAAACTCACATCTTCCATTTTTTATTTTTCATGGTTCCTGCCCTAAAATTATCAGTAACATTTTATCAATTGGGTTTTTCCCCCAAAAGATTATATATACCTTTGGGATGATGAGAAAAAGGAAATTTTTTGTTTGTCTCTTTCCCGGGTGTGTTATCAAAACCCGAAAAATCCAGGGTTAAAGGCTATTTTTTTTCCGCTGTGAGGTTTTTAATCCCCTTTAGCGACACCCTTTTGGATAGAGGAGGCATCACCAAAAATTCAAATATAGAAGCCAAAACATCACCCCTCCATTTGTTTTAATAGTTAATACTATTCTTAAAACCCTGTTTGGGTTTTAAATATTTAAAAATTTTTAAAATGATTTTCAATTTTAGTTTCATTTTGCTGTCTTTTTAAATTTTTCAAATTTTAAAAATATGTTAATGTGTTTTAAGTGTTTTTTTAAAAGGTTTTTGTCTAGTACCCCACGTGCATGAAAAAATTTTTTTGGGGGCCCGGGGGGGAAGGGTTTTTTTTTGTTTGTTTTATTTAAACCGCCCTTTTTTTGTTCATTTGAATTTCATTGGAAAAAGAGGAAGTGTCCCCAGGGGTTTTGACACGAAAAAATTTTTCCTGCTTTTTATAAAATAAACAAACTTTAATGATACCAGCTTTTGTCCAGGGGCAGAAGGGACTTTTGGATCGGATGATTTTGTAAAAAGGAGTATACCCTTTTTCAGGGAAATGGGTTTTTATAAAAGTCAGGGATTTTTTGGCTGGTAATTTTAATTTTGGGGCAAGGGGGTCTGTATTTGGGGTCAACCCCTTCTGGCACATGGAGGCATTTACTGGAAGGGCCCCCCATCAGGGGGAGGATTTGGAGGGTTTTGGACAAGGCAAACCCCAAAAAAACCCCTCTCCCCAATCATTTGGGGGAATCTCTATTGAGGCCAGAAAAAACCTCCGTCCTCCGCCCCGAGTAGGTCTCTGGGAAAAATTGGGATGTTTTATTTTTGGGGGGTTGTAGAAATTTAAAAGGTTTTGTAAAAAGTATGTTTCACCAATTTTTATGGTTAAGGGAAAAAATGCCCGGGGGGTTTTTTGTGCTTTTAAATGTGTAAAAAAAATTTGAACCCTTTGGGGGGTATTTTTTGTGCTCAGACAAATTTTGGGGGGAATTTAAAAATTTTTGTTGAAAAAAAATAAATTTTAAAAAAAATAAAAAAAAAATAAAATTTTAAAAAAATAAAATTGAGCAAACGAAAAGGGTTTGTAAAAAAAATAAAACTATTCTAAAGATTCCTTTAATTTCGGGAAAGGTTTCCAAAGGAAATTTTTGTATCCAGCGGCCACTGGAGGAAATAAGGGGGAAAATCCCCCCCATCAACTTTTTGAATAAAATTTTAAAAAAGGTATGGAGGGAATGGTTTTTTTATTTTTTTTTTTTGTAGCATTCCCGCATATAGTTCTCTCCCTAAAATCATTATAGATTTGGGTTTCTTATTCGTAAAGCTCTCATGCGTGACTGCAAACTTTAAATGGGGCGGGAGTGTTCCGGGGTGATTTGTAGGGCCTCTTATGGGGCTGTGTTCGGCTTGTTTTTGGTTTAAAATTACATGTTAATTTTTACTTACCCGTACGGTATTAATTTTAAATTGTATATGCCTTCTCTGGTTAGCGGGGGGATCACAGATCTAGGGGCCCTTTTAGCAGATGTTTAAAGGAGGGATTTTTTAAAATTTAGGCAGCGGGCATGGGAAACATAAAGAGCAAAAGTGCCTCCGGAGAGTCAGAGGGATCGAACACCATTACCTCCCCCGATCACCTCTAGCACCGAAGTCCAAAAGCCTCTGAGGTGAGAGCAGCCCCACCAGATATGAGACAGAGTCCCCTTATCCTTCCCACACCTCCAGCAAATATCCGGGGTTGCTGGAAACATTTTATGCAGAACAGAGGGGACTCTGTACCAGTGATAGTATTTTAAAGCAGGTCTCCTGATTTTTTGGAGGCAACCATTGCCCTTGGGGGAGCTGAAAGAAACGCTCCATTGGTCACGGTGAAAGAGAGGCCTAGTTCTCTCTCCCCAACGCCGCAATACAAAGGGAGCTGTTTTAGAGTGGATAGAGAGCATCAACTCATACAAAAAAGGACATGGAATGTCTCGAGCTCGAAGAGGATACCACCGCCTTCTCGAAGGGCGTAAGAGGTCTGGCCACAGCAATTTGAGACCTAATTTTACTAAAAAAAAATGGGAAAGTTGTAAGTATTGAAGAGACATAGTGCCTGAGACCCCCTCGCCCTTCCCCAAAGAATCGAATTCAGTGGGCCTTCAATTTCCCCCAGAAAGAAACCGAGCAAAAACGCAAGGGGGTTTGTTTGTAACCCAAAAAACGTGGATTGAAGCACAGGAGGAAAATCAGGATTGTCCCTGACTGGTACGCAAGGGGCCCGCCGGTCTATGAGGTTGTAGGAGTTCCTATGCGAATAAAGTATAGCCAGTGTGTGTCTAATACAAAAAGAGGATACAGAATCATCCTGAAGACCCGGAGTCCAAATCCAGGGGAGAACCGCCACCGCCGAGGCGCTAAGGTCCTCTGCCAATTCCACCCACAATTTGTTGTCTCTGTCAGAAGACCAATGCCAGAAAGCGTGAGTAGGCCACAGCCAGATAATAAAGTCTGCAGTCCGGCAGACCCACCCACCCGGCGTCCTGGCCTGTCAGCGTTTTATCCCTTTTGGATCTCCCGGCAGACCAAACAAAGGAGTTAAAAACGCCGCACCCTTTTTTCCAAATGTGACCGGGATTGAGGGGGAAGCTTTGGAACAATAAAGGAATTTTGGAAAATTGACATCTTAACAGATTTATTCTGCCAAATGACAATTCTTTTGTTTAATGCCCGGGTCTTTTTTAATTTGGCGAGGAGGGGGAGGAAATTTTTGCAAAAGCTTCAAGAGATCACCCGAAGGGTCCCCCCAGTTAGAAATGCCAGACTGGGCCATCAAAAGGGAAATTAGATTGGGAGAACCCCAAATTGGGGTGATCCCGACCCCCCATTTGCTTCTGATTTGGAAAATTTAAATTTTTAAAATTTTGACCGTAAAAACTTCAAAGTCGGCCATCAAGATATGGGGTTTAATATATAGCAAAAGATGCTGCAAAGAGCACACTTATACTCCCTTTCCCCCAATAGTGTCCAAGAATCAGGGTTAGCTCTGATGGCGCATCAGTCCCCATCACAGAACGTAAAAAAAGGGGGGAACGGGGGGCAACCCTGTCTCGTTCCTTTTTGAGATGGGCAGGAAAGTGAAAATGTGCCTTACTGGATACGGGCAAGGCGCGAAATACAAGCTGAAATTTTTAGGAGAAAGGCAGGTCTCAACAATATGGGCGAGAGTTGATGAAGAGAAGGGGCCTGAAAAACGATAAAAGCCTTTTCTTGCATCCAAGGAAAAACCCAAATGAGAGGTATCTTACGTGTACGGGCAAAGGATGATATAAAGGGCTTAAGGGTTATCGCGCCCCCTCGCCCGAACAAAGCCACCTGATCCGGTGAACAATGGGTTTCAGTAGGGGTTTAAGTCTATTTGCAATCATCTTAATAAATTTTGAGATAACATTTAAAAGGGAAATGTGGCGGTACTGCCAAGGACGGGGACCTTCGAGGTTGGGGTGACCGCAATATTCCCAACTGCCGAGGGGGAAGGGATTTTCCCCGCCGAGAGGGTTTAAAAGGCACCCAGAAGCAAGGGGAGTGGCCCCAAATAGAGATTTAAAAAACGGGGCCATAAGCATCTGCCCCGGGCCTTACCCCCCGGGAAGATCTTGATAACGATTTCGCTCTATTAAAAAAAGGGTTCCTCCCACCCTTTTTCCCAACCTCGGCGGGAACTTTGGAAAATAGGGGGGGATGGGGAAAACCCCCCGGTTGGAGGGGTGAGAGGGAGGGGAAAATTGTAAAGTTTAAGAAGAAATCCTGGAAAGAGAGCACAAAAACCTGGGTATGGTGGACCACAGAGGTGCCCCCTTTTTTGAGAAGGAAAAGGGAGTGCAATCTGGGCCACTCCCCTTGCAAGCATCCGACCCTTTTATTGCCGTACTCAAAATTTCCCCCCGGCATAATTGAACTAGCCGACCCCGGGTGTTCCCAAGAGGGCCTCACCTCCAGAACGTGCCCCCCTGAAATTCCCCTAAGGATTTGGGGAGAGACCCTGTTATGAACCATTCTAAGCAGAAACTCTAGGAGGCTTTCTGTAATTTGGGCCCTCTCCCCTTTTGACCTAAAGCCTTTTTTTAAATAGACCCCCTCACACGCATTAACGCCCCCTTGAGTGACAGTGGAGTAGGGTCCTTTTATGGTGGGATGTGAACTGGGAAATGACCCCCTTCAAATTTTTAAAAAAAAGGGGACTAAAAAAGTAAATTTTTTCACCCCAACACCAAACTTTTTCCTCGCAATGCCGGTAGCAACGGAGCAAAATACGGGGCATATAGCCAAAAGATAGTAGGGAAGTGGACATAACAGGGAAAGCCGAGTTTTGAATCATGTATAATCCAACTGGCTATAAGAATGGGGGGGGGGAGAAAAAAGTTAAAATCTTTTCAAAAGGGCGACAACCCTCCCGGGATCACAAAGCTGAAGCAGCGAGAAAGCCCTTCCTTTTCTTAATACAGAATAAGACAGGGGAAAATTTCCCCGAGGAAACACAAAAGTGGGGTCTAGGGTGATGTTCAATCCCCCCGAGCAGCACGGGCCCCTTTCATAGGGAAGAGAGATATCACAAGTTCTGAGGGAACCCCCTTGGCCCCTATTGGAGCGTTTCATTGAGATATGAAAAATGCCCGTAACAAAGGGCCGAATGAGATATCGCGCCTCAGGATACAGTGGAATTAATAACCCGTGGGCCCAAGGGGAGCGATGAGGGTATGGGGCCCCCCCCCCTGGACCTGGATCCAGAAATTCGCAAAGTGCCAAAAAGTATAATATTTTTTTTTAATATTTGGGGGAGTCCCCAAGAATGTTCTCCTGGAAACAAACCACTTTGGGCCCCGGGCCCCTGAAAATATGAAACACGTCCCCTTTTTCAGTGTTTTCAGCCCCTTCATTGAAGAGGGAATTGGCGAGGTCCCTGAAAAACAATGGTAAGTGAAACGTGGGTTGTACGGTCCCGGCTTGGCCTTCCGCCCAACGGGCCTACAAGTACCGGAGGAGAGGAGGAAAACAAAAAGAAGGGGAAAGGGGAAGAAAGAAAAAAGGGAAAAACCAAAAAAAAACAAAAAAAAAAAAGGGGGACAGAGGGAAAAACAAACCACCCACACACACCAAACAAACCTGAACACACACAGAAAAAAACCAAAAAAAAACGGGGGTTTAAGCCCTGCGCTTTCCTAAAAAAAGCAAAAAGAACCCAGGGGCCCCTAATCGTAATGTACCGAGAGGGGTTCCACCCACGGGGGAAAGTGGTAGTCCCAAATCGTAGAGGGGGGATTCCTACCTGTGAAAGATGTTTAAAAGGAAAAAATAAAAAAAAGGGAAAAATAGAACCTAAACCCTTTTGAAGGGGAAAAAAAAAAGGGGCCCCCAGGAAACCTCGCACCAAAAGAAGGAAGGCAAAAAAAAACAGAAAATAAAGAAGAAACCCCCTCCAAAAAAGGCCCCGATGCGCACGGGCTTTTACCCTAACGAACACAACAGTAGGAAACATTAATACCCCCAAAACTAATTCAAAATGGCCCTGAAAACTGACAAGGAGTTGTAGTCCTCCCCCAAAGCAAAGTAATCCCCGACCCCCTTGGGGAGCAAGGGGAAACCCCAAATATGATCCCCCCAAACCCCCTCAAAATAAGGGGGGTTCCCCCAAGGGGGGAAAATCCCCCCCCCCCGGCTTGCGGGCCTACACCCTTTTTTTTTTTTTTAGTCCCCCTCGTGATTGGGGAAAGGGAAAGAGGGAGAAACAGGTAGCAGGTGAAGTTTCTGTCCCTTTGAAAGGGTCCCGCTGCAAGAGATAAAAGTAGGGCCCGTCCCGAAAGGATAAGTCCTTGATGCCTAATCTCAAAACTGATGGAAAATCCGTGGCCGAGCGAATTTGTAAAAGGGTTTGCTTGTTGCCGGATAGCAGGGAAAAGGGATACCCCAATAGAATGTAATATTTTTTCAACACAAAATGACCAAAGAGGTTTTAGGGAGCTGTTGGGTTTTAAGGGGAGTCTCGATAAATCCTGCATAATCTGATGGATGAGCCTTTATAACAATGACTGGCGAGTGGGCCCAAAATAAAATTCCTCCTTTATGGCAAAAAATGTACCCAAAATGCATCACGCGGGCCTATGGTCGTCAGGGTTGGGTGGCTCAGAAAACCCGTGCACCCTGTCAAGTTCAATGTGGGCTGTGGGGGGTGGCCCGCAGATATTGAAAATCGCAGTGACGACGGAAACAAATTTCGTTGTGGATAGATTTAGGGGGCCCCTTTGACGCAGTTTGTTGGTCTGCTGCGGTTTTCTTTTTTTAAAGTGCTTTATTACAAGCAAAATACAAAATAAAATCAGCTTTAAAAAGCATACATACTATGGGGTATCAATTTTTAAAAAGGGGTAATTTTAAATGTTACGCATATAACCCCGGTTTATATTTTGTAATGGGAGACTAGCCATAGGTGGAGAAAGGGCGAGTAAGGAGAGGAATAGGGAAGATGACAACAACAAAACAAAAACAAACAAAAAAAAAAGGGGGGGGGAGACACGAAAGGGAGAGGGAGGTAGGCAGGGAAGGAGGGTACCATAATAAGGCTAGTAATATCTCTAAACAGTAAGAGTAGCCGAACCGCCAAATCAATACATAAGTGTCTATTACTCTTCATTGGTACTTTGCTGAAGTGATAAGGAATACCTTGCTTCAAACAGAAAATCCTACATATACTTGTAGAAAGAACAGTCCTTCCAAGAAACCTATGGCATTAGAAAGAAAAAAACACGTGATCCCCAACTCATTGCTAATGCTTTCACAAACTATTACAAGAACTTGTACAACCTAAGGGAGGACCCGAAAACACCTAAAGCTTTACAATCAAACATCCTCTCTTTCCTGTCCCAAGTTAACCTCCCCACATTATCGGAAGATCACCTAGCAGTTTTAAACAAGCCAATTGAAGTTCCAGAGATAGAGGAGACAATTAGGTCAACTAAATTGAATAAAGCACCAGGACCAGATGGCTTCACAAATGAGTATTATAAATTGTTTAGCTCAACACTAGCCCCTCACTTATCCTCTATCTTTCAGGACATTATTAATAAAGGAGTAGCCCCCAAAGAAATGCTAACAGCGGTAATCACCACTATCCCTAAACCTGGCAAAGCTCCAGATCAGGTGACAAACTATAGGCCCATTTCCCTACTGAACTGTGACATCAAACTGTTTGCAAAAATCTTGGCAAACAGACTCAATAACATCTTACCACTCCTGATTAATAAGGACCAAGTGGGCTTTGTCAAAGGCCGGCAAACACGTGATGGCATTAGAAGAGTACTGGATATCGTCCACTGGATAAACATGGATAGAATTCCCTCAGTCCTACTATCCCTGGACGCCGAAAAGGCCTTTGATAGGCTCAATTGGGATTACCTAAAGGAAGTTCTAGGTAAATTTGGGTTCAATGGTCCTATAGTCCAAGCTATCTTGTCCCTCTACTCGCTACCCTCAGCTAGGGTCCTAGTCTCTGGTTTTCTTTCAGAAGCCTTTCCCATTACTAATGGCACCCGACAAGGCTGTCCTCTTTCCCCACTTATTTTCGTTTTATGTATAGAACCTCTAGCGGAGCTAATAAGACAATCTACCTTAATATCTGGCATCAACATTAACGGCATAGAACATAAGATAAGCTTATTTGTGGATGACATCTTAATTGTCTGTCAGAATCCGGTGATTTCCTTAGAAGCTCTTTAATCCCCCTTGATATCTCTCCTCTTTCATTTTTATAAACTGAATATGACAAAATTCACTTACCCCCCTTCCCATGTCCACGTCCCCAAAGGAGCTACTCTTGCTAAACTAGGTTCATTTCGGAAGCCTATATAAGTACTAGTTTTAAAGATAACTCTTCCCCCTCACCAAAATTTTCAACAAACCTGAGATCTCTATAACTTGTATCCACGGAATTGAATCGTAGGGCAAAAACCCCCTCTTTAGGGATTACAAATTTAAATCTCACTAAAATCGTTCCTCCCAATACCTATAATTCCAGATCCTACCTTTCCCCCCTTCCATCAGGGCCCTCAAAAAAACTCCAATCCCTAATCTTAAAATTCATTTGGGAACGCAAAAAAAAACCAAGGTGTGGAAAACAACACTTTTTCCCTTTCCCCATCAAAAATGTGGCTGTCAGTTCCAAACCTGAAATTGTATAATGGGCTTCGTTTTGGAACCGCATATTTTCTCGGGCATCCCCAATCTCACCACTGGCCCCCAAATTGAAAACTCCTTATAGCCCCTTTTTCAATTAAAGGGACCTTTTTTTAGTAATCTTTTAGATCTTAATTTCCATTCCAAACCCCCCTTCCGTCGATTCAACGCCTTTTTAGCTTGGACCAAATTTTTTAAAACAAAACTTGTTTTTTTTCTCTAAAAAAAGATGTTCGTACCCTATTCCAAATTGGGCCCCCCCCACCTTCCGCTGCAAAATTTGGGTATCACAGGGCATTAAATCCATTTTACCTTTATTTTTTAAGACACTCTCAAATCATTAAAAAAAAAACAAAAAACCCTAGGAGGAAAAAAGGGTATAAAACTTAAAATTTTAATAAGTCAGTTAAAATACAACAAAATGACGCCCCCAAAGAAAAAAACAACAATAAAAATAAGCAAGGCTCACTATTGGGAAAGGGTTAACCTAATTTCCCTACGAGACCCTCAAATGGCAGGACTTTAAACCTAACCCACCAACATAAAGGAAAATGCCCCCTAAGGGGGTCCTGGCAGGGGCTGACCCGCAAAACACTAAAACCCCATAATAACCTAAAGGTTCCTTTCCCAAAATGTTTCGTTCTCCCAAAATCGCTCGGGATGATGAAGATAAAAGGAGCCAAAAGGAGGATAAAAAGGCGATATATATGTATTATGACAAGCCTCTAACAAATTTCTGGCATAAGAATGTGAAAAAGAGGTGCTGAAAAAATTTTGGTTTGTATATTTAGCACAAAAACCAGCAGACAGAAAAAGCCTCAACCCTGGATTATTTTACTCACGGTTACCGGTGAAACAGCAATCAATGCAAAATAGAGTAAGCAATGTGATCAAGAGGCCCCGGGTACAGGCATTAAGTATAAGAAGAAACCCATTTAGGGAACAACTGAATAAATTTATAGTCAAAGCAAAAACCAAATGGAGACCAAGTTGGTCTATCCCCAAACTGAGGATGCTCAGAAGCGAACGTCCCCCACCCTGAAAAGGGTGTTCCGGCAGTGGCCGGGTTCTGTGAGACCGATATGAGGCGGTAAAGAATCTTAAAAGGCGCTAGTGGTGCCTACATGACGTCACGAGCATGCCCCCCGTGGAGCAATGCCAGGATAGTAAAGCTCCGGCAACGGGCCATGGGCGGAACACTAACCCATATTGGAAGCGTCGATCGAGACATATGGGAATGCAATACGGCACCTCCATTCTTTTTCAAGATCGGTATATCACGGGGGCCCAGGGGGGGAAATTAGTGTAAAGTGTACAATGTCATCGACTTTGATTTCTTGTACACTACGTTACCCACCGTGGCCACTTTTTATGCCTTGCCTAAGTTGCACAAAGGGGGAAACCCCCCCAAGGGACGCCCCATGTCTCGGTAAGAACGTTTTGTCAAAATTTTGGGGGCTTATACGATCACATTTTGGGACCCGTTTGTAGAATGCCTCCCCTCCCACATAAGGGACCCCCCATGACCTACTTAAAAAATCAGATGGTCCCTTTCCTTAGACCCCCGGGGTCAAACACTGGGGCATTTTTGACTTGAATCTTTATACAGTCCATCCCCCACACCAAATTGGGCCCTTTGAAGCGGTTTAGGAGTTTTTTTTTCCTCAAGGGGTAGACAAAAAATTTCATTGCACAAACACTTTTGTAGTCGAGCATTTTGAGTTTGTCCAAAATAAGAATATTTCCTTTTTTTGCGGGGGAGTTTCCCTCAGCCGAGGGGCACCCCCTGGGCAGGGGCCGTGCCCAGCTATGCGGGGGGCCCATACCCCGGTGGTGGGGGATCCCCCGTTTTTTGGCGACATCCACCCCTTTTTTTCCCAGAAGATCGGTCTGTGGTCAGATTTTATCGATGAAAGTATTTTCTTTTGGAATGGCACAAAAAATGAAAATTTTGGGCCCTGCTAGGGGGGCTGAAAAGTCAATTCGTTAAAATTTTTAAATTCAAAGTTTGGTTTGGGGGGGGAAAATTTACCATTCTTTGGGTGTATTGAAACTCCAAAAAAAAAAACAGGTTTTTTTGATGACGACAATTTAAAAAGTAAAACCCCCGCCAAAACCCAAATCCCTATTGGCTGGGAGAAATCACCCCCCCCACAGCTTTAAAAAAAGGATTCCAAGGGGCAATTCCTGCGGCTAAAAACGTAATTGTCAAAAGTTGTGCGATTTTAAAAAAGAAGCAGGCGATCTGAGGGGAAAAGGTTTTTTGGGGTAAAAGGGTACCTAATTTCAAATCTAACAGGATACAAAAAAGCCCCTTAAAGTGAAAGCAGCCACCTTCTCAAAAGCAGGACACCAACAGAAAGATTCGGGTTTAAAAAAAACTCTTAATTTCGCGTGATAGGTCCCTTTTTACCCAAAAAAGCCCCCAAATTGTCCGTGAGTCCTTGAAAAACGTCTTGGCATATCCCGCGAAAAGGAAGAAATTTTAAAGGGGCCATTTTAGGGGTTTTTTCCCCCCCGGTTTTTTACAGACGAGGTAAAAACCTTCGCGATCTATTAGTACACACCCTTAAGTTTTCGCCAAAAAAAAAAAAAAAAGACGTGGTTGCCGGAACGACCCCCAAAGGGTAAATTCCCCTGCGGTGTATGTTTTTTTTGCCATTCATGAACCCAAAACCCAAATCCCTTTTAGAAAGGACAATAAAAAAAAAATTTGACTCAAACACTTTTTTAAATTTTAAAAAAGCCCCATTTTCGTATACATGATTTAAATGCATAAGCGGCCTACAATACTAGGCAAAAACATCGGCAATTCCCCGCCGGAAAAGGTGAAAAACCCAGGGGATATCCCCAAAAGCAAGGACACCCCCCAGTTCACGTCTGTTTAAAAGGGGCAGCACAATAGCGACGTAGGCGCCTACTTTGGGTGGGCATGGGCGGGATTTCCCCCCCAGCCCCGAAAAACGGAAAAATTGATCCCCTGCTTTTGCAGAGAGAAGCTTTTGGGATTTTCACCCCAAACAAACCCGACCCCTTCCCGGGACTGAATGAAAAAACTTGACTTCAGTTGCTTTTTATGAAACAATCTAGAAAAATGTGCAAGGAAAATCTTTTCTAAAACAAATTTCTAAATTTTTACCTTTTTTCTTATAATTTTTTTTATCGAAACTCGTATTCTGCATGTTAAAATTTTTTTTTTTTTTTATCCATTTCTCCTGGTTTCCTTCCTTTTGAGTCTTCAAACCCCCGTTTTCCCCGGGCCCAAATTTCCGGGGGGGGGGGGGGGGGGGGGGGTTATCATTGAAAAAATGGGGGGGGGGGAGGGGGGGGGGGGCCGGGGGGGGGTTATTTCATTCAGCCATTCTTCCCATCGACCGTTCCCAATATTTGGGTTTGTGTTTCCCCGGGGGCTTTCGCCGGGGTGTTTCCATGGCGCATCCCTATCCTGGCATTGCTTCCCCGGGGGGCACTGCTCGTGGGCGTAAAGTAGGGCCACTACGGCGCTTCCCTTTAAAATTTTGACCGCGCCCATTCGCGTCTCACGAACCCCGGCCAAAAGCCCAACACACCCTTTTCAGGGTGAAGGGGACGTTGGGCCGGGTTTCCAGCATCCTCAGTTTGGTGAGTAGCCACCTTGGCTTCCATTTGGTTTTTTAATTTTAATAGGAATCTGTATTCAGTTTGCTTTTCCCCTTTTAATGGGAAATTTCATTCTTATACTTAAAGCCTGTACCCGGTCTTTATGCACATTGCTTTCTCTATTTTGGGATTGAATTTCTGTTTCACCTTGGGGAACCCTGATAAAAAAATCCGGTGTTTTGAAGGGGTTTTTTCTGCTGCTGGTTTTTTTTTGCTGAAATCTTTCAAAACCATTTTTTTGCCCCCTCTATTCACATTCCTTATGCCCCGTTTTTTTTTTAGAGGGTTGTCCCAAAAAAACTATATAATTTAAACCTTTTTTATCCTCCTTTTTGGGCTTTCCCTTAAACTTCCCTCATCCCCTGATTGGGGGATTTTGGAGAATCGAAACTGTTGGGGAAAGGGAAACCCTTAGGTTATTTATAGGGTTAGTGGTTTTTGCAGGGTCGGCTCCTGCCAGGAAAAGCCCTTTTTGGGGGGGAATTTTTCCTGTTTTCTGTTTTGGGAGGTTTGGGCTTTTAAAAAGCTCCTGCCTTTTGAGGGTCCCCCGATAGGGAATTTTGGTTAAAACCTTTCCCCAATAGGTGAGCCTTGCTTTTTATTATTGTTTTTTTTTTTCTTTAGGGCGTCATTCTGTATGTATTTTATACTGAATTATTTAAAAAATTAAGTTTTATGCCCCTTTTTTTCCCCCATATTTGGTTTTTTGATTTATTTTGGGGTTTGAGGAATTCCCTAAAATGTTCACCCCCCCTAGTGACCACTTTTAGCAAAACCAAATCTCAAAAAACATTCTTACCCGATGACAAAAAATTTTAAATTAACCTACTAAATTTTTTTAAATTAATTTTCAAAAAAAGGCATTTCTACAAAATTGGTCCCTTTGGGCCCCGTTTGACCCTTTCGGCCCTTTCCCTTACCTTAAAATTTCCCCAAGGGGGGAAAAAGGGTTTTTTAAAGGGGACTATCGGTTACGTAAAACCTCCTACTTTTTGACAGGATAAAAATGACAAAACCCTAACTATCTTTTAAAATGGGAAAAGGGGATTTGGGGCATGTAAATTCTCTACAAGAATTGGATTCAACTTCCATAGTTTTCTAGAAAAAATTTTTCTAGTTTGTTTTAAATTCATCGGGAGACGATGAAAAAAAAAACCCCTCAGGGGGGTTTTTAACCCCTACCCGAACACTCTTTTTTCCCCAACTAAATCAGCATTATTTTGGGAAAGGGTTGCAGCTCAGTAGGCACATTGCTGATTTTGTGGTGGCACCCCCATCTGTCTCCCCGTTTTGGGAAAAACAAGTAGAAGCCTTAGGGGCCCCAAGGGTTTCAAAAAAATTTTAACCTTAACACCCCCCTTTCGCCCTTTTAGATGTGAAATCTCCCAAAATTTTTAAATTTCCCAATTTGGGAAAAAGTTTCGTTCCCTTTTTTCCTTTGCCGTGACTAACAATTGCCAAAAAATTTGGAAAATCCTCCTCTCCCATATTTAAAGAACGAAATTCTGCAAAAAATTTTAACCACCAAATAATCAATGCGAGCCCTCTTTGGTCACCCCTCCACACAAAGTCCCCAAAATCAGAGATAACGGAAACAAAGGATAGATTCGAAATTTTTCAAGTTTAACCTAACATTAATCGTAGACTCTCTGCTAAATTTGGGCCCTATTACTACCCTCTCAACACCATGACATAGAAGACTCTTCCTTTTAAAAACAAAAGTACTTTAGTAAAATATTTTTGTTAAACCCCTCACCTATGATTTCCCCTTCAAAAGGCAATGAATGTGGGAAAATTTTGGTTTTTAATATATTTTTTCTTCTTTAGTTTCTGATTGTTATAATTTGTTAGACTTACCGCCAAACGACATTCTTCTACTTATGAATGTACTAAGACATGTTAATGTACATTTGTTATGTATATCTAGAAAATTCCAATAAAAATTTATGATTAAAAGAAACGAAAAAAAAAAAAACACACTCCTGACTCCTTGGACTCGCCCCAGTCAGACCCCCCTCCAAACGCTACCGTACCCGGAGACATTGCCTCAGTCAATCGCCAATACGACCCAGGAACCCAAACCCCACGCACACACATATCAGCCAAATGTCCGGTACTCCGGCGTGGCAGTAAACATCATCCACCCTCTCCATATCCTATGGTACTTGTCCAAAGACTGCATCTGACCTGCTAGGATCTCCTACATCCTCTGAAGACAGAAGATCTCTTTAAACCACTCCCCTATGGTAGGGGGTTGAGTAGATCTCCATTTCCTCGGGATGATAGCTTTTGCAGCTACCAGTAGGAAGACTATCAGACTTCCCCTGAGAATGTGCATAGATATAGGGAGGATAAACAGGAGAAGAACTGAGGGATCATCTTGCAATCTGATGCCTGTGATAATTTCAATTAAGTCCACAACCTTGGCCCAAAAGGGACGATCTCAGCGCATCCCCACCAGACGTGGGACATTGTGCCTGGCGCTAGCCCGCATCTCCAGCAAGTAGATGGGACCTGGGGATAGATAGAGTGTAGGAGCGTGGGCACCCTATACCACTTTGACAGGACCTTATAGTTGAGTTCCTGGATTCTACAGGAAACAGATGCTTTATGCGTTAAAACGCAGGCTTTGGCCCAATCATCTGCACTGTAGGTGTCACCCAGCTCCCGCTCCCAGATGACCTGGTAATTCGGTGGTATCGCAGACAAATCCTCCAACAACAACCTGTATATTGTTGATATCAAATGACTAGGGGAATGTTGCTGCACACAGAGAGTCTCAAACCTGGTCAGTGGCCTAACTAAATCTAGCTTCTTTTTATTAACATTAAAAAAAATGCCTAAGCTGCATACCGTGTTTCCCCGATAGTAAGACAGCGTCTTACATTCTTTTTACCCCAAAAGTCCCACTATGTCTTACTTTCAGGTATAGGGCCAGCTGTAGACAGGTATAGGGTCGGCTGTAGGCAGGTATAGGGCCAGCTGTAGGCAGGTATAGGGCCAGCTGTAGACAGGTATAGGGCCAGCTGTAGGCAGGTATAGGGCCAGCTGTAGGCAGGTATAGGGCCAGCTGTAGACAGGTATAGGGCCAGCTGTAGTCAGGTATAGGGCCAGCTGTAGACAGATATAGGGGCAGCTGTAGGCAGGTATAGGGCCAGCTGTAGGCAGGTATAGGGCCAGCTGTAGGCAGGTATAGGGCCAGCTGTAGACAGGTATAGGGCCAGCTGTAGGCAGGTATAGGGCCAGCTGTAGACAGGTATAGGGCCAGCTATAAGCAGAAAAACACTTACCTGGCTCCCCGCTGCTCCATCTCCCGCGCCGCGCCGCCTCCTCGCTGCTCCGGCCCCCCGCGCGCTCATCCCGGCACAGGCAGTCTTACATTAGGCGACCTCCCTAAGACACCGCTACGTCTTACTATCGGGGGTGTCTTACTATCGGGGAAACACGGTATATTGAAGCCATACGTTGGGCGACCTGTTCTGCAATATAACATATTCTTCATACTGATTAAAGAAGGAGGAGGCAGTATAGTCTCTGAAGGTTGCCAGAGCCTTTCCCTGAACATCGCGATACAGCAAACAGGGAATGTTAATATTTAGGGAAGCATTACCCTTTAGTGGGGTAAGGGGGCCGTTCGGTTCAAAGAGACGATACTGCCGGCTCAGAGATCTAAACAATAAGGAAGTAATTTGCGACACTAGGGGCAACTGGGAAACCGCACACTTTAATCTAGCAGTATCCAACCAGGGGACCGAAGATAAGGGTACACCACACATCTCCTCCTCCATCCGTACCCAGCTCTTAGTACTCGTGCGGTGGAATCCATCTAATATCCTAGCAGCAGCTGAGGCTACATAGTACAGTTTGAGATCCGGAAGCGCCAGACCGCCCCTTTACTTTGTCCTAACTAAGACTTCTCTAGCAATCCGAGGGTTTTTATTGGCCCACACAAAGTTTTTAATACTTTAATTAAAATCTTGAAAAAAGGATTTCGTGAGTCGGATTGGGATGGTTTGAAATAAATAAAGTAATCGGGGCAAAATATTCATTTTTACAATATTGATTCTCCCTATCCATGAGAAATCCTTGCCTCCCCATTTAGAAAGATCTCCTTTCAGCGTTTGGAGTAAATGGAGAAAGTTCAGTTCAAATATTTTATCGCTTTGGGTGGAAATCCTGACCCCAAGGTAAACAAACGATTCTTTAGCCCACGTAAAGGGAAAATTTAATTCCAACTGCCTGACAGTTTGGGCATCCATGGAGATATTCAGGGCTCTACTCTTCGAATAGTTCACCTTAAAGTTGCTAAGCACCCCAAAGCTCTCTATTACCAGCATCAGGGCAGGGAGAGACAGT
Source organism: Phyllomedusa bahiana (assembly GCA_025379985.1). Taxonomy (NCBI): domain Eukaryota; kingdom Metazoa; phylum Chordata; class Amphibia; order Anura; family Hylidae; genus Phyllomedusa; species Phyllomedusa bahiana. The sequence continues at coordinate 21,881 of JAODAL010011935.1, forward strand.
AGTGGGCGAGTGATATACAAAAGTAAGTCATCGGCAAATGCCGCACATTTGTACTGTGATCCCTTAATGGCGATCCCCTCAATGCCCTCCAATGCCCTGATCGCCTGCAGTAGATACTCCATGGCTATGACATAGAGGAGGGGGGAAAGGGGACAACCCTGTCTGGTATCATTTCGGATTTCTAGGGGCTCAGACAGCGAACCATTTACCCTAATTTGAGCCGACGGGGCATCATAGAGAGCAAATATTTTCTGCCTCATCAGGGGGCCTACTCCGGCGCCCGACAGCGCAGACTCCAAAAACCCCCAGTCCACCCTGTCGAATGCCTTTTCAGCGTCCAATGATAAAAGCATCAAAGGGACGTTCCGTTGCCGGGCGTAGTGAATAATGGAAAAAGTTTTTAGGGTATTATCCCTAGCTTCCCTGGTGGGGACGAAGCCCACTTGATCCACGTGAATGATATCAGGCAGAACCTCAGAGAGCCTGATCGCCAGGAGTTTTGCATATAGTTTCGTGTCCGTGTTGAGCAAGGAAATGGGCCTATAGCTTGAGCACAATAAAGGGTCCTTATTTGGCTTGGGGATCACCGTGATTACTGCCTGTAAGAAAGCTGGAGGAAAGGGTTGTTCCTGTGAAACCAAGTTAAAAGAGGCCAGCAATGGCTCCGATAATTCAGTCTTTAACAGTTTATAAAACTTAGCTGTAAACCCGTCAGGGCCAGGGCTTTTCCCCAGTGGCAAGCTGGCAATCGCCTGATGCAACTCCGCGTCCGAGAATGGAGACTCCAACTCCTGGAGTCTATATCACGCGGAACACTCTTGGGAGCAAACTTGTCCACAAACTCCCTCAGCACAGACGGGTCCCCCCGCTGCCGCGGGATGTTATACAGTTTACTATAAAAGCTCAGAAAACAGCTCAAAATATTGGGGGTTAGGTGCGTGATGGCCCCTCTGCTATCTTTAATAGAGGGGATGTATAAAGCTGCCCTCCTGTCCCTAAGAGCCCTCGCCAACATCCTACTTGGCTTATTGCTCCACATATAATATGAGCCGGCACAAATTAACTTGTACCTAGCCGATTTCTTATCAAGGAGCAGCCGAATTTCATGCCTGATTTGCAACAGGTCACGAAGGTCAGTCTCAGCCAGAGAGGATTTGTGCGCGCTCTCCAGAGTGGCAAGCTTAGTTAAAAGGGTCGCAAGCTTGGCCGCCGCCTCCCTCTTAAGTCTGGCGCCGTGTTTAATAAGAGTTCCACGTGCCACGCACTTAAGCGCCACCCATTTGTACTGACTAGGGGTTGGATCATTTTCATGATCCTTGACAAAGTTTTTAATCGTTTGAGAGAGATCTGCAGCACAGACTGAATCATTTAGGAGCGATTCATTAAGCCTCCACAAAAACGTTTTCCTAGGCTGGTTCGGCAGAGACAACTCACAATGTACTGGGGCGTGGTCCGAAAGAAGTATGTTACCAATACTAGCTCCTGTAACCTGGGGCAGAAGGGCATGTTGTAAAAAGATGTAGTCTATACGGGAATAGCTCTTATGCGGATGGGAGTAGAATGAGTAATCCTTTACGTTGGGATTCAGGAGCCTCCATACATCACATAATTGTAGTTGATGCAGGAGTCTACGTATTTTGTTTAATTTATTAAAGGAGATAAAGGAATGCCCTGTCGTGGAATCGACCTCTGGCTGCAGTGTAAGATTAAAATCTCCGCAGAGAATTATCCTGCCCTGGGCAAACCCAGTTAGCTCATCAAGGGTAGAGGTGAAAAAAGAGAGCTGGCCACTATTTGGGGCATATATATTAGCAATGGTGTATGTTAATCCCCCAATTTCACACTTAACAAAAATATAGCGTGCCTCCCCATCTTTCTTCACGTCTAGCAGCTGGACCGGTAAATTTTTATGAAAGAACACTGCCACTCCCTTAGTCTTATTGTTGGAGTTGCTGCTGTGACACCACAACGGGTAATATTTGTTCCTAAAAGAGTCTAATTGCCCGGCAAGAATATGCGTCTCCTGCAGGCAAAGGACCTGCGTTTTTTGCCTGTGCATAGAGTAGAGAACCTGGGATCGCTTTTCTGGAATGTTGAACCCCTTAACATTAAGGGAGGATATTGTAATCGTCACCATCGTATGGACTTACATTTACTTTGTCTCCTGCGGATAGAAGTAGGGCGAGTCCGAGAATGCCATCAACACTCCAATAACACCATAACTTCACAAAACACAACAAAAACCCACCCATATCTGGAACTATAGGTAGGCAACGCAATCTAGAAACCGCAGCACCAGGGGCGTCGCTAGGCAGTATCATTCGGGGCAGAAGCCCCGGATGTAAAGCCTTCTGCCCCGAATGTTTAGTCTCCTAACTCTCTCTGCTCCCTGCAGTGAGAAGCTCCGCCCACCTCCAGAGCCTCAGCACTCTCAGGGAGCAGTGAGTACAGCCCCTCCTCCTCTTCTGTGCTCCCTGCACAGCCCTCCCCCGGAGCTACAGCACAGACAGTAAGGTTCCCTGCCTCCTCCTGCCGGCTACTTTAGCAGATCGTCGGCCCCATCACTATGGAAACCAGAACGAGCTTCTGGTTTCCTCAAGACTTCCAGAGCTGCCTAAACAGCCCAGGAGCTTCTAGGACCCCAGTGACCCTGCATAAGGTATGTCCTGAGGCAGGATGGAGGGCTGTGCTCCCACCTCACATGTTTCACAGAGGTACAGTATATTAGTATATACATACACACAGGGACAGTATATACACAAATGTAACACTCAGGTAAATATTGGACATGTGTATATACTGTTCCTGTGTGTATATTACAGTATATATATTTATATACACACTACATTATATATATATATGTATATATATATATATATATATATATATATATATATATATATACACACACACACACACATGTACTTCACACAGGGACATTATATACTCAAATGTAACACCCAGATAAGTATTACACATGTATATACTGTCCCTGTGTGAAGTGAAGTACATGTGTGTGTGTGTGTGTATATATATATATATATATATATACATACATATATGTATATACACATACACTGTAATATACACACAGGAACAGTATATACACATGTCCAATATTTACCTGTGTGTTACATTTGTGCATATACTGTCCCTGTGTGTATTAAAGTCTGATGTATTAAAGTGGTCAAGCAAATAAAAAGTGAAAAAAACAAACACAAAAAAACACACATATAACCTTTTCCTCATTACAAATGCTTTTCAATTAAAAATTGTAAAAAAAAGTACACATATTTGGCATCACCGTGTGCGTATCAACCCTGTGCTATAGAACTGATTTTACCCCCTCCATGAAGACTGCTACACAAAAAACAAAAAAACAAAAAACATTTTTGTTCATCCCACTGTGCAAGAAATTGAATAAAAAGCAATCAAAAAGTCCCATGAACCTCAGAACAGTACCAATGAAAAAAGATATGGCTATTAGAATTTAATGATGCAGAACATTTTATTTATTTCTGTGTAACATTACTAAAACATAAAAAAAAAACCTATAAAATGGTATGAATTGGGTATTGCTGTAATCGTGTTTATGCCCCACAGTAAGCACTGTAAAAAAAAAAAAAAAAACAATAACAGGATTTTTTATATACTCTGCCTCATAAAATTTGAAATACAAGGTGATCAAAAAAACATATATAACCCAAAATGGTGCCAGTAAAAAGGTCTGCTCATCCTGCACAAAATAAGCCTTTACACAGCTCTATCAACGTAAAAGAAAAAAAAGAGTTATAGATGAAAAAAGAAGAAAAAAAAATGGAAAACTGTTGTGTCATTTAGGAGTTAAACTACATCACCACATATACCGTATAAGAGGCACTTTTGTGCCGCCAAATTTGGGAAGAAAATGAGGGTGCAACATATATTTTGAATTCAACAGGAGGTAGGAGTGGGACAATGCTGTAGGCCGTGGGCTGGGAGGATGGGGTATGTGGTCGGAGACCATCAGTAAGGGAGTCAAGAGCAGAGTCTCTGCTGCTGGAAGCTAGCGGCGGGGTTTAATTCTCCCCTTCATGCATGTGGATGTCCCTGAACATCTAAATGGCATGATGGATGTATAAAACGGGCTCATGCACTAAGCCCACTCTATGCAAAGCGGACAGCGGTTGTTCCTTACACTCACCGCTAACAAAGGGCCCATGCCCCGAATGTTTTAGGACCCTAGCAACGCCCCTGCGCAGCACCCTTTGCTGCATTAAGCGGGCACATGGTGCTCGCTGTCTCCACCTATTGGGGTAGATCAGAACCACCTAGCACAACTAGAGAGGTTTCTGATGTGGCCTTGAGGCATAGGCACAGAGACAGCGTCAGGACCAGTTCCCGGACTTAAGGATATATCTACATGGTACGAACCAATTACTGAACAGAGCCAGTGCACAACTAAAACCGTTATTACATCTAAATCGGCACATTATAAGTTACTAACACATAGTTTTAACATGCGTTCAATAGGAGAGCCCCTAGCGGAGCATCTAGCAAAACATGAACCCCCCTAGTAAGGACAGATACTCGCCTCACACAAGGACCTAATGCGATAGCAAGCAAATACTTGAGCAAGATATAAAAAAAAAACAGTCCCATGTCTCTAGAGGCAGATATTTAACCTGCGGGAGATCAGTGCGTAGCATAAGCCAGCCGTCTTTTAACGGCAGAGTCCACCCTTTCCACCCTAGACACTATCTTCTGATTCTTCTGAGGGCTGAAGCTCCTGATAGACTCAAAGGCGGCCTCTCTCTACTTGGGCCAATGCCCAACTGGCTACTCGAGGACACGGAGGCTAGCATGTCCCAATCAGGAAGAGCCACTGGTGGCAGTTTCAATGCCATGGTGAAGCTTGGCAGATCCGCCGGCGAGCGGAAGATGAAAGTCCCCTCTCCTGTTCTCACCTGTAAAGAAAAAGGGTAACCCCATCGATAGGGTATCTCTCCTGCAGGGCCGCTAGCAAGGGCTTAGTTGCTGCCCGAAGATGCAAAGTGCGGCGGGAAAGGTCTGTGAAGAGAACAAGTTTGGAGCCCTAAAACCGGGATGTTCAGGCTTTTTCGTGTTTTCCTCATTAGTTTTTTTTCCTTTAGGGCGTAAAAGTTTTACCCTGAAAATTTACGCCCCTAGGTTAAGGGGTTCATCTTGGCTGGGGGCGGAAATGCTCTGTGGGAAACGATCCAACTCTTTTGGGTTTCGTTTTTTTTTTTTTTTTTTTCCCCCCTCTGCCCAAAAGGGAATTTGGAAGATCTTAGTAAGGACTGAGAAAAAACCCCTGTGTTTGCCCCGACTCTGGCAGGCCCCCGAAAACCCTAACATTGTTCCCTTTTTCCCTTATTTTTTTTTCCAAGTCATCAGGTGCCCAAATCAGAACGGGTTTTGCTCAAAATTTTTGGTTTTTTTTTTTTCCCCTTAATTTTTTTATTAGGAATTTTGAATTTTTAAAAAAACCTTAATCCCAAAAAGGGGATATCAAAAGGGAAAACAACCAAACAGGGGGGTTTTTAGGAAGAGGGGGGGAGACAAACGTAGGGGGGGGGAAGGGAAAAAGGGGAAGATACATTTGGGTGTCACTTGGACCTTTTAAAAAATGACTAATGCATTTTTTTGGGGCATGATTTACCCTTTAAATGTTCAAATAAAGTGAATTTGCAGAACAATAGGGGGATTGCGCTATTATCCCCACAAGTCGAGTCACAGAGATCTCCTTTAAGATCCCCCTGGGCAACACTTCAGGGGGGAAACACACATGGGTCCATGAGTTTTCCCCCCCCCCTTTAAATTTTAAAGGGCCCAAACCGGCTTATCTTGGTTTAGGTTTAAAATTGGGTGGTTTTATAGGGGGGTTTTCCCCCCACCCTTTCAGGTGAACCCCGTCGGCAGAACGGCCAATCCCACTAAAAACCCTAGAAACCAAAAACCAAGGGAATTTAAAGTTTGGTAATTTGGAAATTAAAGTTTAATTTTTTAAAACCTCGGTTTTTGGTATAAAATTATAGGGGAAAATCCAAATTTTTTCTGAATAAGTTTCCGGGGAACGAAAAACCTTTGTGATTTCCCACGTCTTGTTCCCCTTGGCTGCTTTGCGTGTGGCCCAAAAATTTCCCTAGCTACGGAAGGAGCTCAAAACCCGGGGAAAGAAAAAATTTTTCGTAAGTAAGGCTATGCTCCGCAGAAACTCAGTGGGGGACACAATAGCTGTATGCCAAATGAAAATGGTGTGTTTCAACTTTCAGATTATAAATTTCGAATGCGTTAGGTTTAAATCAATTTTGGGGCACAGGGTGCGTATTGGCAAGTTAAGACAGTGCCTGTGTTGAGGGCCTACGAGAATATACACAACAATAGCAAACGATAAAACAAATAATCAATCCTGTTGACAGTATAGACTTGGGTTGTGGGGGGGGGGAAGGGGGTTAGGGATGAAAAAAATTTAGAAGAGTGGGGTTTAAGGGTAGGTAAGGAAAGCAAGGATCAGGGAAAACCCCCCACCAAACCCCCGTTTTTGGCCGGTTTATTAGTGACATATTGAGAAACCCCAACTTGCATTTTTTTTAGGGCAAATTTCCCAAACCCGTTTGTGAAAGGGACACCATAGGTGGAGCAAAAACTTTTCTGTGTTCGTGTTTTGAATAAAAACTTGGTAAATATCAATAAACGGCTCCCGGGGGAAAGGGAAAAAATTTTCCATTTCTTTTTTTCCCTTCTGAAAAGGGCGGATTCCCCCCAATTTCCATTTGGAGTAAAAATAACCCTACCCCAGGTTTAAAGGATTTTTTTTTGGGCGGCCGCGGGCCGGGCAATATAAAAAAATAGTGTTTTGGTGTTTTGGGAAAAGTCTGCAGCCCCGGGTTCTGAAAAAATGCCGAACATAGCCCATTTGGGGGTCAGGGGATGGTGTTTTTGGTGGGATTTTCGAATTTCGGCTGTATGCGGTTCCAAAATTTCCCTAAGCCCCGGGATAAACCAAAAGCGGAAATATAGTGCCCCGCAGCTCTCCCCTCCCCCCAACCTTGGGGCGGGAGGGTGAAGGGAAGCCCCCTAAGATGGGCGGCGGGGGGGGGGGGGGGGGGCCCCCCTGTAAAGGGATCTTGAGGAACTTTCCCCTAAAAACCCGGGATATTTTGGCAGGTTTTTTAGTGCTCTCAGGGTCCCCTTTTTAACAAAAATTCCCCCCCTTTAAAGCATGGAAATTATCCTCTCCCCCAATTAATGGGCCCTTTTTGGGCCCAATTTCTTTTGGGAGGGGAATCCAAGATAAGTTAAAAAACTCGAGTAAAATCCTCGAAGTTTGGTTGCTTAGAAATTTTTTTTAATTGGGGGGTCACCCCAAATCTGATTGACTCAGTCCCCCCGGGTTTCCCTGGGATGTATAAAGGTAAAGGGTTGCATAAAGTGGAAGGGAAATGTGATGAAACACACAAAATTTTTAATAAAAAATTGGTTAAAGTGAAAATCGTTTTTTCGTTGAGGATCTACTTTCCCCCAAAATGGAGTCCTGCGGAAAACCCAACGCAAAAAAATTTGGGGGGGGGGTTTTCCCCAAAAACTGAAATTTTTTGGGGGTTTTGATAAAAGTGAGGGCAAGGGGGATTTTCAAAAAAGGAGAGTCTCCTTCGCCTAATCTTCACTTCTTCCAGCTGTTTTCGTAGTGGGTTTTCCTTTCCGGTGGACGGAAAGACCCAACAAAATGGTGGGGTAAAAATAAGTTAATAGCGTAAAAACCCCACAGAGGAACTAGCCTCTAGGGTTGGGGCTTTGTTTTTCCGGGACCCTAGGATCCTTTTTGCAGTATGCAAAATTGGCCGAAATTTTATTTTAGTTTAATGCCCGGGAAGTTAATCCCACCATTAGCTTTGCGTTTTTTGCAATATGTTTAGGGTATCCTGCTCTTTTTGGGCCCTCCCCCAAATAAATGTTTTAAAAAATGTTTTTAAAAAGTCTTCGTACGGGGTTTTGGCGAAGGGAGAGGGGAAAGGTTTTGGGAAATAAGTACCCCCAATTTGGGGAATATTTATCAGTTTCAAAAGATTGGATCTACCGAAAAAGGGAAAGAAAATAAACCCGCCCAAGGGGAAAATTTTGGGTTTTTTAAAAAAAAGGGTTTTATAAAGGTTTGAAAATTTTGTGGGTCATTTTGGGCGGGGTTTCTTGGGGGATTTCCCACCCCTAAGTATGAAAAGGGTTTTTGGGTTTCCCTTTGTTTTGGGGAAAAGAGTTAGCCCAAATTTTTGGTCTTTTGGCCCTGTTAGGAGAAAGGGCCCCGTTTATCTATGTTTACTTTAAAACCCAGAAAATTTCCCCCCCTTAAAATTTCCCTTTCCAAAAAGTAAGTTCTGCAGAGATGTCGGGATTTGGATATTAGACCCGAGTTTCTTTCCGAAAAGGTAGATTTTTAAAATTTCTTCGTGCTATATGATACCCTGGTAGCCCCCCAAAATTTTGGGGTTTATTCAAAAAGGGTCAAGGCCTAGGTGAAATAAAAGAGGCGAGGGGGGGCCCAGCCCTGCCCCTGCCCCTTTCTGAAAAGGGGTATGGGGGGAGTTAAAAACCGTTGACTGCAAAAGGGGTGGATTTTGTGTGTTTGTTTTTGTTGTAAAAAATTTAATAAATTTTACCCCCCAAAATTCCAAAAACGCGTAAGGATTTTTTGAGGAATTTCCAGGAGACCAAAATCAAATGAATTTTCAGCATTGGGGTTAGAAGAAGGGTTGTGGGTGTTTTATTAAAAGTCCCTGCCCCTCGATGCCGCCAATGGGGGTTTTCTGATCCCTTTGGGGTGGAATAAAACCCCTCTAACAAACCCAAGTTGGGGTTGGGAATTTATTATGGGGGGTTTTTAATTAAGTGCTGGAGTCGCCCCCCGGCCCCAATCCCGTGCTAAAAATTTTTTTAATCATGTTTAAAAAGGAAAAAAAGGCGATTTAAACCCAAACTCCCCAGACCCTCCCCTTTTTTTTGGGGTATTATTATCTTTTCGCGGCCTCCTGGAATTCCCCAACCCCGGGGCCCCCCTTAGAAAAAGTTTAGGAGCGTCTTTCAAATGGGGGACGAGTTCCGTTCCGAGGACTTAAAGTATTTCCCCGGGCAACCCCCCGGGCCCCGGAATTTTTTCTCTTCGGGATGTTTGGGCCCCTCTCTTTTTTCCTCAGAAGAAATTAGGGGGCGGTGAGCTGTTTTTTCTGTTATTTAAATTTAGGTGGGTTGGTTTTTTTTTTTTGGAAAGTAAAAAATTTTCCCGGCCCGCCTGGGAATCATATGAGTGCCCCCTTCCTTAAAAGCTTGGTGTAAAAGTGGGTAAAAGCCCCCGGGGGTTTTTCCTTTATTTCCCATAAAAATTTGGGCCCCGTCTGGGGATGGGGTACCCTAAGAAAAAATTTTTTGGGTTGTTTGGTGGTTGTTGGGCCGTCCCAAGGTTTCCCCCGCCCTCCCCCCCCCAAAGAAAAAGGGTTTTTTTTCTAGTGGACTCTGCTTGCCATTTAGCATGTGCCGTGAAAGTGCTTTCAAAGGAACCCTTTTTGCCCCCATGAAAATTTTTGTTTATGTTCCATTTCTGGGCATTTAGCAAAATTTTAAAAGGCCTTTAAAAGGTCCCCGGGGAGTGTTTTTTATCCCGTGTTGTCGTTTTCTTTTTAAGTGCCACTTGGGCGATGAATGGCCCCTCATCCCCGGCTTTAATGGTCGCCAAAATGGGGGGGGTTGGGAAAAGGGGAACCGAGTGGTCAGCCGGGAAAGTTATTCCAGTTTTTTTTTTGGGAAAAAAGTTTTGAAAGCTGCGGGTTTGGGGCTAAATAAAAGGGGAACCCCCAATTTCCCCAAAAAGTTTTTGGGTTGATTCACCCAAGTTGCAGCCAATAGGGGGTATTTCTAAATTTTGGATCTTTTCTATGTGGGGGGTTTTTTTATGTAATTGGCCGGGGAATTCCCGTTTGGAAAATAGTCTTTGGGGTGATAGAGTGTGGTGTTTTGGGTGAAAAGGGGGGTTGTACCCCTTCCTTTCAGTCTTTGTTCTTTCCTCCAGGGATCGTGCAAATTTAAGAAAATTGTGAAAGATGAAGAATGTTTTGTGCAGGTGGTGTCATGTGGGGAGGTAGATGATTTTCCGGGTACGGAGAGAGACCGCATTATGGTCTCCCCCCCATGATAGGTTGGTAGTTTTTTTTGGAGAGTAAAATTTGGGAAGTATTTTTCGAAAAAAAAATTCGGCCCCCCAAATTTTTTGGGTGCATAGACAATTTATAGGGGGTTTTATTTGGGTTTTTGTTGTTTTGGTACTGTAATATTGGGAAACCCCCCGGCCTTCGGGCCCGCAAATTCCTCAAGGTTTTGTTTTTACTGGGGTTTGTAAAGCAAAAGCGACCCCCTTATTTTTGGATAAACCTTTTCGCCGCAGCGCAGTGTGCTTTTCCAGGGGGCTTTCAGTGTTTTTCCCTTCCCCCTCCCGCCAATGGGTCTCCGGGAAAAAAACAAAAGTCTGGGCGAAATTTTTAATGGTGGGAGTACCTCCTGTGTTTTTATAGGATCTTTAAGGCCTCCTATTTCCAGGAAGGATTTGGAAAGGAATGTCTTTGGTTATGGTGGTGGAGGTGCCATGTGGTGCTAAAATCTTTCCCCCCCTTGTCTAGGCTTTTGATAGTCGTTTTTATTCCCCAATGAAAACCGGGTAGCAGGCTTGTGGGGGTGCTTCAGAGGGGTTTAGGGGGGCCCCAGGGAGTCCCAGGGGGGGGGGGGGGGGCCCCGGTTTAAAAGAGAAGGAGAGGAAAAACTGTAAGAAAAATTAAACAATACAAATACTTTGAGGCTTTTTTCCCCATCAGGGTTGCACATTGATGGTTAAACTGTATGAACCCCTACTTTGGGATGAAAACAAAAAAAGGAAAGGTGATGGGGATAATTAAAAAGGGGATAGTCAACCGCCCGGGTTTTTTTGTTGATCCAGGCAAAAAGTGCTGCGCCGAGTGGGATCAGTAAAAAAAATTAGGTTTGGGGGGGCCACTGCCCTGTCACCCGAAAATCGGGGATTTGAAGTTGGGAAACAAAAGGTTTTTTTTCCAGCATGTTTTGAAAAAGGGCAAAATTGGCGCCTTTTTGGCTTTTAAACTGCCTGCAAAAAAATTTTGGAAAATATTAGTATTCTGTGGCCCTGCACCTCAAGCACTCTGCGTTGGCGGTAAGCGCGTAAGATCTGGTCTTTCAAGCTTAATAAAAGGAAATTTTCGCTATTTTTGGGTCGGGGAAGCGCTTGGTTTTCCCGGGGCCCATCCCCCCCAGGGGGTTGCATCTTTCCGTAACTGGCAAAACTTGGGAGAATGATAACCCCAGGGGGGGAATGGAATTCCTGAGCCACAAAATTTCCCAAGGTTTCCCCCCCTTTTTTAACTCCGGAATCCCAAAATAAATTTCTCAAATTGCCCCCTGTGTTCTGTTTTTAAATTTTTTCCCGATTTTTTTTTTGCGCATTTGAATTTGTTATTATTTTTGCGAGGAGCTTGCGGGATCTTTTGTTACCCGTTTTCGGGGAGGATGTGGGGTCCCCAAATTTTAAAGTTAGGTTGTGTTTTGGGAACTTTTTTGGGTTTCCCAAGGCAGATTTAACTGAAGTTTTAAAAGGGGGTCGACCCTTTTATCCAAGGGGGCTTTGGAAAAATTTTGAGACCCCTTGCAATCGAGGGGCCCCGGGAGGTTTTCGCGGGGGAGGAGACCCATTTGGGCTAGGGGAAAGGGGACCACTGAGAGAAAATGGGGTTTCCCTAAAGGGAGGGCTTGGGCCAGGGGGCGCCGGGGTGAGGGGGAGTCGACATCATGGGTTGGTGAGAGGAAGTATTCTTGGCTGCAGAGCGCAGGTTAAATTGTGGGTGCCCACGATTTTGGATTGGGTTCGGCTTTTGTGGTTGTTTTCCCCCCTTTTTGGATGGGGAATTGGGGTGAGGTATTTCTTATAGCCTCTAAACGAGTTACAACGAGGATATAGTAGACGGGTTTCTTGAACGCGATCAGTAATTTTTTACATTTCCCGATTGTGAGCCCTGTGAAATTAACTAAGAACAAGGGCAAGGTTGCATTTCGGGAAAAAAAGGAAAGGGCCCGGGAAACCGAGCGCCCCAAACGAGGTAATTCCCTTCAGCAGAAACATTACTTTATGCTGGGGTTTTCTATCTGGTGTGTGCAGGTGAGAAGGTGAAATTTTTTGTAATCGGGGATTAAAACAAATGGTTTTGAGGAAAATGATGGTAACGGGAAAAGACCCAAATAGGTGTCAGCCCGCGCACTTTGTTTAAAACCTGTATTGGTTTGATGTTTATTTAAAAAGTGCAGCAAAACCTGGAAGTGAGACCGTTTTGGCTTTAGGTTTTTGTCGCCTGAAGCTTGTTTTAGCTTCAAATTTGGGGTTTGAGTCGTCGATTTGAGAGCTGGGTTTTAACTTTTCTGACAGGTGGGAGATGGCAGGTTTGTGCTCTTAGGTGGGGGGGTGGGGGGGAGACCTAGTAAAAAAAATAATTTAGTAGAGTAGAAAAGCTGTAGTGCATGATGAATATTCTGGTATGGTTTCCCGCAAATTTGGGGGGTTAAGTTTAACTAATCAAAAGAAGCAGAAATCCAAGGAAGCCCCGTATCAAATAAAGGGGTGGGGAAAGTAACTGCAGTGCTGTGTTTAAGCGTGTTGAAAAAAATTTTTAAAAAGTTTCCCCGCAGGTGGGCCCGCACTGTCCCGAAGGTGCCTTTAATTTTGTGGGGTTTTTGGGAATTTCTTTGGGTTTTTAAGCTTGGGGATCTCTCACGGCTATTAAGGGGGGAAAAAACAGCAATGGAGTTAGTTGTTTTTTTTTTGACCACAAACTGTTAAGGATATGAAAGTATCACAGCTATCAGCAAGGGGATAGGGGCTAATAAAAGTTCTTTGTTCTTATTCGTCGCAAAGCTGGGACCTATTAGTTTAGGGATCATTAGATTGTCGATAGAGGGGATATCTAAAAGTAAATTAAAAAAGACGTGCTGTCTTTTTAAGGGGGAAATTAAATGGCCCCCGTTCCCCGCTTCAATCCAAGCCCCGCCGGTTCCCCGAGAAAATGGGGATGCTCCCGCCCAAAAATAACCCCGCACCGGGAAGGGGGGTTTTTTTGATGGAAATATGGAAATTTCCCGGGCATTCCCCCCTTTTTCCCGGGGCCCCCAAGGAACGATTTCACCTTACACCTACCCCAAAAGTTCCTTGGGACTTGCGGGTGTGAGCTTTTTCCCCGGGATGGCCAAAGGGGGGTTGGTGTTTGGGACCCCCGTCACCGGGTTTTTTTGCCCCACCAAGAGGAGGGGAAAAAGCGCAAAACCCCTTGTCCCGGGGCCCCTGGCTTTCCCCCTGACCTCCCCCTTTCAGCATGTGGTCCGCTTGTCGGAGAGGCACAGGAGGGGTTCTGCCGCTCGATGCCCTTCCCCCGGGCGGGGGCGGGCCCCCGGATTTTCTGCAGGCAGCTATTCGGCTCTTTGTTTCCCAAGCCCGCGTCGCAGCCATTTTGGGGGGGCGCCGGGTTTTTCCCCCGGGGCGCGGTTTTGGTGTGACCCCATGGGGGGTCCCTCTGGCCCCCAGTCTGCAACGGTTTTGGGAGGGGTTTCTGTTCGTCACTGGGTCCCGGGTACTTCAAACAAAGGGGCCCTTGCCGGGGCGGGCCCAAGGGAAATTTTCTTTGCCTCTAAAAAAACCGGGGTGGGGAAGAAAGAGCTTTCTGATTTGGGCCGATCCGCCCCCTGTTTTAACAGTGCTTTCGCAGCGGAATTACTGGCGTTTCCGTTGAAGGGGGAAAGGTTTCCTGGAGAAGCTACAGAGCCCGTTTTAAAAAATGGGGGCCATTTAGGCCCCCCCCCTCGGAAGCCCCCCGTTTCTTTTTTTAACAGAGTTCTTTCAGCTCCACCACTCTGGCCGGGCTGGAGCTTGAAAAAAGTCTCCAAATCTGCACCCTTAATTTTTTTATAGCTGAAACGCCCTTTTAAAAACAATTTAGGTAAAGCTGGGTTTGCTGCTGCGGTTTTTGATGTCATCAAGGTGTTGCTTCAGGGAGAAAAAGTGTAAATGGATGAAACAAATTTATCAAAATCACAAAAAAGGGTGGGAAGAGGTTTTTTGGGGGTCCTGTTTCGAGAACATCAACTTTTTGGGTGCAGGGGAGGATAACTCCACAAGGAATTGGGGGAAAATCCGCTTACCCCTGTCGACCCCGTTTTGTTTTACAATTGTTAAGAGCCCATCTGCTCTTAGGAACGGGGTGGGAAAGGTTTTTTCAGCTCAGCCAAAGTCACCGGTTTTTTAAACGCCCAGGAAAAAGCCCCCGGGGTCGTAAAAAGTAGAAAATCTATTTTGCTTGGGCTGGCCCTTGTTGGGGAGGCTCCCAAAAATAAAAAGGGAAAGCTCTGGGAGACCTTTCCAAACAGGACCCAAAAGGGAGGGGGAAGTATTTGGGGGTGCCCTCATCCGTCCCCCCCCCGGGGGGAAACGGGGAAGCCGGGTTCCCCAGGAAAAAGAGAGTATTAGGTCCCAATTGGGGTGAGGCCCTTTTCTGTGTTCAGGAGACGCACCCCCCGAGGGCCGTTGGCCCCGGGGGTTAGAAAACCCCCCGCATGTGGAGGGTGTTCCCGTTAAAAAGGGGGGGTTGACAAGATGGGGGGCCCAAAACAGCAATTTCTTCCCCCCCCCTTTTTGCCCCGGCTGAAGGGGGATGCCCGGGAAATTGTGACCCCCCGAGTGAGGCTCAGTGTCCCCGGATTAGGGGTCCCCCTGTGGGGTGTCCCTCTGCGGCTTTTGGGGGAATGAGGCCCCTGATGCTGGTGAGGAGGAAAATCTGGGAGTAGAGGGGCCTATCTGTGGGGCTCTTTTTTTGGGGGCCCGCAGCAGAAAGGGGAAAGGCTTGGGGGGGTCCCCGGGGGGGGAGCTGTTGCTTTTGGGGGCTCCCTTCTCACTCGCCCCCCACAGCTACAGGTGCCGGGACTGAGGGGGCGGCAGGGCCCAAAATCACCCGGGGGGCGCCCAAACTGAAGGCAGCGCCTTGTCCCCCCCGGGAACCCAGGCGCCAAAGGGGCGAGGTTGGAGGCAGAGCTAGCACCGAAAAGGTGAGAGGGGGTCCCGGGGGCTTCCGCAGAAATCCCCGATGGGCGGGGAAAGGGGGGGAGGGAAAAGGGCTCCTCCCTTTCAGGGGAGAAACCCCCCCGGGAGCTCCGGCGGGGTTCCCCCAAAGCGGCGTCCGGGCCCTCTTGAGAGGAACAGGGCGAGAGAAGGGGGTTAAAAACGCCCCGGGTTAATGGGGGGGAAAGAAATTTTTTTATGTCCCCCCGGCAGGCTGGTAGGTGGAAGGGTTTGAAACCCTTTTTTTTTTCGGCCCGTTTTCCCCCTTTAAAACTTTGTTTTTAGGCCCGGTAATTTCGCAAAAGAGTAGGGGCTAAAGAAGCACGTCCTCCCCCCCTTCCAGCCCCTTTTCCCTTCCCGCCCGTTCTTTCCCCAAAATTTTTTAAAAATTTCCCCCACATAACCAACATTTTCCTAAGGTTCCTTTGCCCCAAAGTAAGTGGTTATGGTTTTAAGAATTTTTTCTAAACCAAATTTTAAATTGGGGATTAAATTTGGGGGTTTTTGTACTTGGGGAAAAAGGGGGGTAGTTTTTAAAAATTTTTAAAGGAAAAATCGAGGGGGTCTTTAGGACCCTGGCAAAATTAGGGGAAATGAAATATAGGGCAGCATAGGGAATTTTCCATTTAAATATTAAAATTTATATTTTTTGGTCAGAAAATAAATTTTGCCTGAAAATTTGTGTAGGAATAGGTGGCCCCCAACCCCTTTTTTTTTCACTAAGTAAAGTCCTATTATGAACCCCTTTTGAAAATATTTAAATTTTATTTTGCTTTTTTGGCCACAAGATGCCCCCTATTTTTTGGTTTCTGAGGATTGCAAATGAGGCACAAGTTTTTTTAAAAACTCCCCAAAGGGGTCGGGCCCCTTTTGGAAAAAAACAAAAAAACCGAGAGAGAAGCGCAAGCAACTGGGCACAGGAGCAGAGGGCCAAAAAAAACGATCTAGCTTCCCAGAACCCTGCCAGGGTTGGGAAATGAGTGTGTCCAATAACTTGGAAAGCCCCGACTGCTTACACAACGTCTTCCCGAATGAAGCCCGGACAAACAGGACAACTGCCGAGACAGAGAGGACCACTGCAGCCAAATCATCCACCCCACCCACAAGGATCTCACCAGGGGACGGGAATTCCCGGGGCCACTGAAAGGGTTAACCTGCGGATGCGTGCACGCCAACGACCAGAACGGGGAAGGCCTCTACTAGTTTAATTAATTTTTAGGTTCAGCTCGGGCCCAAAGGAGGGTACCCAACTACCCCCCCTGTTCGGGCTTGGAAAAGAGTTTGCAACACATGTTACCCATGTAAAAACCGGGTTCACCTGTGAGAAAAAATTTTTTGTGTCCTTTTGCCTTTGGGGGGGAAGCGGATAGTAATTAATTGAACCACTGTGCTGTACCGCCGGCCCTGCCCCCACCACCACACAAAATTGTTCCTGTTGGTGCTTAGGTTTAAGAGGTAAGGGGTTTCGGCCTTTCCGACCCCCAGGGTTAGGTAAAGTTACCAGGAAACCAGAGGTAAACCGGCGGCGCGCGTGCAGCACAGGGCCCCAAGATATGTATTTGTATATCGTTTTTTGGGGGATCGTTCACTATCTTGTTCCAAAAGTTTCAGTAAAACAACCTTTGTTGACCCGGGTGTTGGAGTCGTATTCTTTGGGTCCGTATTTCGTGTTTTTTGGGAAAACCTGCCCTGGTACCCCCGGCTTACAACTTGGCGTAGTTGTTGCAGGATCAGCGTCGTTAGGGACAAGCTGCGGCGGAGACCCTCCCCCAGCGAAGGCGCCACCCCAACCCCAAGCTCAGGGTGCCCCCACAATACTCCCCCAAGTGGTTATGCCCTTTGGGGGTCACTATGCAATCCCTCCCCAAATTTTGAGGGGAAAAAAACATGACATTACGGGACTGGACAGAAAGGGGTGGCGTAGCGCTGCTAAAATTTAAAATCCGGAACGGGGGCAGAGAAACCCTGGGGGCCTTGGAGGGGGACGTTGGCGGCAGTAATGGTGCGGCCCGATCTGAGAGGGACAGGGGCAGGAAAAAAAATATTCTCGCTGTTGGAAGGGGGCCCAAGGGGGGGTGTACCAAAGTGTGCAACTGCGAAGTTTTTTCTTAAAAACCCCCAACAAATAGAGGATGAGACCCTCTGCATACTCAATCCCTACAGGAAAACATGAATGAGAAAGGCGGCGGAGCCCCAGGGGCTATGGGGGTTTTTCCAGAATTGTATAAGCGCAAAGAGCCCCATTCTTGGGGGGATTGCATAATAAACCAAAGGACAAACGCAAGAGATGACCAAAATGTCACCGACCTGCATTCTTATTTTTACTTAGCCCCATAGAAAGGGGGAAGAGGAACCCTCCTTTTGGAAAAGGCTGTGATATTTGCCCAAAAAAGCAGAGGATCAAAGGACAAGAGCTTTGCGGATGTGGTCCGGGATTGCGGACAGATTTAGGGGAAATTTCGGCGGGGAATGCCCAATAAAGGCAGAACGGGTACAAGCTCGGGAAAACACGTTGGCTTCCCGCAGTACCCCTTTAAGAACGCTCCACAGGGGGGTCCTTTCCCCACAAGAGGTCCATCATTTTTTGCAAGGCAAGGGGGGACCCCTCTTTTGGGGCTTGCCAACATTTTGGCCACATCGCAAGAGGTGTCATGAAACGTGAAGGGCGGACCCCGGGGGTTTAAACGACCGACCGCTGAGTACGGGGGCACCTCGCGGTAAAAAAACCGAAAAAAGGGCCCATGCGTGGGGAGTCGATTTTTACGCCATAGTCCCTTTGGAAGCAGAGCTAGAAGGCAAAAGGTGCACTGTCTTTTTTGTACTGGGTCAGAGTGACCTTGATGCCCGGGATTTTTGAAAACCCACTTGGGGCACATTTGGGAAAAGAAGATGGCGCGTCATTGGCTGAGGGCAGCCAACAATGTGATTTTGGACGAAAAGGGGTGTTTGGATGCGGGCCCCGACTGTTTGGAAAAAACATTGGAAAGAAGGGATTGTTGGGTGGATCACCCACCCAAAGAGGGGAGGGGATGTGATCCGGGATAACGCCCTCCGAGCCCTGGATCACCCCTCTATGCCAAAAGGGCCGGGGAATTGGGGGGGCCACCCCACGGCCCACCCAAAAGGGCCCCTACGAAGAGGTGGGGATTTTCAGTCTGCGGAAAGCCCCACATCCGGTCGCCCCATTGGGACGTGAAGGTTTCGCGAAAGCCCCGATCAAGATCCCCCCACGACCGAAAAAATATTGATGTTCCCGGTGGGGAACCAGACGGAATTGAAGGGGCGGAAGTCTTGGTTGAACCAGTCCAAAAAGAAGAGTCACAGAACAGCCACTGGTAGCTCGGCCCTTCCCACTGTGGAAAGGGGGTGGTACCCGTGAGATGCCTAATGCATGGACACAAGTTGACCTTTCCTGTTAAACCCTACTACTGAAGCCCCATGTTCCTGGAGAAGATATCCCCAGGGGACATCACCTATGGGCCCAACAAGAGGTCACCTGGACCTTGCATGGGGGTCAGAAGGGTGAGCCTCCGACGCGGAAGGGAAGGGCCGAGTGATTAGGGGCTCAAGGGGGGAATTGCCGCGGGACCCTGACTCCGGGGACAACAACACTGCTGAAGAAACATCGGGAAAAATTTCCAGGAGGTTTTTCTGGGGAACACGTGAAGACTTCGGTGTGCTTCTACCATCGGCATGAAACCCCCAGGGCGATGCCCGCCCACAGGAACGGTCCGCAAATCCCGCCTAAAATTCCAAAGTGAAAGACATGGGGGCCAAAGCAGCGGGAGAAACGAGTGATTAAAAAGAGTCAAGCCCGGGGCCCCCGCCCCTGTGGTTTTGGGGGCAAAAAAAGATGGGGTCCGGGTTCGCGTAGACACAGGAAGCTAAAATCCCCAACCATTCGTGTGCCTATCCCCCCCAGGGGTTAAAAGAATCGTGTCCGCTTTAGCCATGAAAATTTTCTTTTGACCCCGACCGGCCAGGGATCGGGTACCCGAGCTGAGAAGGATGGGCAAAGACAGCTTTCTTTCCCGCCTAGGATTTATGATTCAATCGGATCCCCATTTGGGCTTTCCAACCCCCGGGGACATTCCAGCGGTTTGATAACTTTGTTAGGAAATCTTAACTTTGATCGGTGCTGACTACCTAAATGTAGTTTGTTGGGGAATTCGTTTGATGACCATTTCCAAAACGGGGCAGGTTCTGAAACAACTACAAACCGGGGCTTAAGATAACCCAAAAGAATGCCACCCTTTTCCCAGCAGCGAATAAGTATTGGGGGCATGTGGTCACTTCGAAGGGTAAAGCCGCCCCCGCAAGGCGGAGGGGGTCCAAAAACGGGCCCGGCCATGTCACTACGAGGGGTGGGGCTTTTCCTGGGCGGGCCCGGGGGTATTACCGAAGGTTTATACCCCTTTTCCCTCATCGAGGGGCCCCCCTTTAAAAGGGCTACTTAGGGATACGGGGGGGGTCCCAAAAAAATCGCCCTATTGAGTGGGGACCTCGGCAGCAAGGGGGCTTTTGAAGGGGTGAAAAGGCGCGACCATTAATTTTTTTGTTTTTTTTTTTTTTTTTTTTTTTGGGGGGGGGGTGCTTTGTTTATTTTTTTTTTTTTTTTTGTTTTTTTTTTTTTTTTTTTTTTTTTTTTTTTTTTAAAATTAAAATTTTTTTTTTAAAAAAAAAATTTTTTTTTTTTAGATTTATTTTTTACTTTTGCCTTTTTCCCCGCGTTGTAGGGGTGGCCACCAAGTGGGTGGCTCTGGGATGCCCAGGTGTTGGGAAAGAGATGGCTGATTGGCAGAGGGTTTCCCGGATGGTTGCCCAGATTTTCGAAATGAAGGGGGGGGTCCGGTTTTTGGGTCTGGCCCCGACCCGAGGAGCAGGGGCCCAGCTGACCCCCGGGGGGGCAAAAGCGTTGGGCAGTGGAAACTAGTGTTTTCCCGGTTTCCGTTTGGCCATCTATTACAACAAGTTGCAGCCCGAAACGATTGTTATCCCCCTGTCTTGGGCCAAGGCCTCGGGGAACCATGAGAGGGGCGCCATTTTGGGTGAAAAACCTACAAATGGCTTCAACGACTGGTTTTCTGCCCTGACTTGTTAAAACATGGTTTTTTGAACTTGCCTCAAGTGTCGTACCGTGGGGTTTAAATAAGAGACTGAACAGAGGTCCCTTCAGACCCCCACACCCTGGCCCCCCAGAGCTCCTTGGTTTTACATGTACAGATTGGTACCTTACCTCTGGGGGAGTCGCTGTTTGGGCATGACGACCCCTTTCACTAAAATGCCGGGCTGTACCCCCTAGGGGTCAGACTGCAAATCTGCTGTGAAGCGGTCTGCAACACTTTATAAGGGGTTTTTGGTGCCCACAGAGGATACATTCCGACCAGGGGGCATTTTCCAAGGGGTAAAAATGACAACTGTACCGTTTTAGGGTTGAGCGTTCACGTTTCTACTCCGAAACCCGCAGGGGAACGGAGTTGTGAGGGTTTTTTTTTTAAACCCCACCCTTATCCAGATGCGCGGACTTTTTTGAGGACGCCAAGCTAGGTGGCCCGATACCTTTCCCGAGCTGGAGTGGGCCTACAACAATAGGTGCACAGTACCCCCGGGTTACTCCCCACACAGCTGTGTTCGGGAGACCGGGGGCGAGAATTGAGGTCCCAATCCCGGACAGAACCACCACCGACCTTTCCCCCCGGCCCCGGGCCAGGAACCCGCCGCCCACTGGGATGGGCACAAGGTTGTAGGAGACGCTAAACAAGTGGTGCATCCTTTAAACCCCGGCCCCTGCAAGAGAAGTTTTTTTGCCCCTGAACGGGTCAGGTCAGGGGTAAGAGGCCGTCTGGGAACTGGATGGAGGTGGGGGCGGGCCCCAAAGGGAAAGAGAAGGGTGGCCCGCCATCCCAATCTCGAGGTAAAGCCGAAGGGGCAGGGGGCCCTTTACGAAATCGACAGAAAATGTGAGGCGCTGTGATTTTTAAGGCCCAAAAACCCCCCCAAGAAACCTACCCCTGGCCCAACAGCCCCCCTTTTTTAGGAATGGGGGGGCCGTCCCACTCGGTGTCAAACTGAGGTTCAACTTGACAATTTTTTTCCACCCAGGGAGGACAGGGGGCACCCGCAACTTCCCCCCAAAGGGTGTGGGCCGAAACCCCCCGACCTATAGCCCACGTAGGACCCCAATCCAACGCTGGTACCCCCCCAGCGCTATGCCAAGATGATTTTGTGTGGGAGGGTTTTCGAGGACGCCAATTCTTTTGGGGTGGTAGAGGATAGTGGGGCCACCGATTATGTTCACTAAGAAAAATCCCAGATGACAACTTTTGAAATATTTTTAATTTTATTCTTCTGTTTTGGCCAAAAAGACCGCTATTTCTGGGTTTCTGAAATATGCAAAAAAGAGGGACATGTTATAACACTCACATGGCGTCGGCCATTTTGGAAAAAAAAAACAAAAAGACCAGAAGGGGAACTGCAAGCAGCCACAGGAGCAGAGGCCAGGGAAAAAGTCTAGCTTTTCCCCGAACCTCCGGGGTTGGAAATGATGTGTCCAGTAACTTAGGAGACCTGACTGCTTTCAAACGCGTCCCCGAATGAGACCCGGACAAACAGGACAAAACTGCCGAGACAGAGGACCTTTCAGCCAGATCATCCACCCCATCCCAAGGATCTGCACCAGAGGACAGGAATTGCCCGGCCCAACTGTGGACCTCACGGTGCTCACGCCAAAAAAGCTCAGAACGTGGGAAGGGCCGCTACTATTTATTTTAAGGGGAGGGTTCATCCGGCCAAAGGGGGGGGTACCCAACTACACCTTTCCGTTCAGGACTTGGAAAGAGCTTGCTAACACAGTGTTATCCTGTGAAAAAGGTTTACCTGTGGAAAAGTTTTGTGTCACATTGCCTTTGGGGGGGAAGCGTTAATAATTTAAAATTGTAACCACGTGCTGTACAGCCGGGGCCTGCAACCACCACCACACACAATTGTTCCTGTTGGTGCTTATGGTATTAAGAGGTAAGGGGTTATCGGCCTTTCCGAGCCCCACGGTTAGGTAAAGTTACCAGGCATCCAGAGGATACACTCCTGGCGGCGCACTGTGCAGCACAGGGGCCCAAGATATGTATTTGTTTATCTGTGCTTGGGGGATCTGTTCACTATCTTGTTCCAAAAAAGTTAAAGTAAAACATCGTGTTGTTGAGCCGGTGTTGGAGTCGTATTCTTTGTCCGTGACTTCGCTGTATTCCGGTGAACCTGCCCTCGGTACTCGGCTTACATTTGTGCTTGAGGGATGAAATGTTAGAAGGGGCAAACCTCCCTTTAGCCTGAAATTGGGATCTTTAAAAGGACTCTTTTCTCTCTGACCAAGAATCAATCTCCTGTTTAGCCGCTACCCATTTACCTTTGTTGGTAATATTGGGAGACGCTTGGAAAGTCCTATAGTCGTCCCTAAGTTTGCTGCCAGCTGCGTCTAAAGAAGTAGGTAAATTACGTTACAGTGGGTGGTGGAGCCTATGATTTTCCCCTTATTACATATGTAAGTGTTGCCCAGAATAAAGATGTATCCGATATGTGTTCAGAGTTGTCTGAGCAATATTCCTCCCACCATTTTCAGATCATTTTAACAAAGTATTCTGCTTTTGCTAGACTAGTTGGGAATTTCCAGATGTGATCGGAACCTCGGTCATTACTATTGTTACAGGAGAGTGATCTGAGAGTATCTCAGATGAAACCAACAGATAATCTGTCCTGGTCCAAACCTTGTGAGCATGAATGTGCATAACGAGCATTCAGTGGATATAACTTTATAACAATTTCTTCATTAATTAAATATCGAAAGATAACCAACTATAAAACTGTAACAGTAGGTTACTTGCGTTTCAGCAGTAGAAAAAAGTGTGGCCGATAGTCCTGATATGTCCATCAGTAAACATTTGTTTCCGTGCCTCCTCAGCATAGCATCTCTGGCTAGGAGCGAGCAAGTGGACAGGCAGGCATCTAGCGTGTACGTGCGCGAAGTTTCGGGAGAATCCCTCCCCCTTTCTCAAGCTTGTGAAATTGCTCGCTCCCAGCCAGAGACGCTGGAGACGCTATGCCGAGAAGGCATGGAAACAAATGTTACTGATGGACATATCAGGACTATCGGCCACACATTTTCTACTGCTGAAACGCAAGTAACCTCCTGTTACAGTTAATTTAATTTAATAAATGAAGAAATTGTTATAAAGTTATATCCACTGAATTCTCGTTATGCTGAAGTCTGGGGGAAAAAGTAGATACCCCCTGTCAGGGGGATTGTGCCGGAAAAGCATATTACAAGCTACCTATTCAGTTGCCATGAGAAGAATGTGAGAATTCTCTACCTTCTAAGTTTCTCTCTCTCCAACTGTCTCTAAGGCCTGTTAATTGTAAAAAACTTTCCCAATATGGAGAAGGTCCTAACGTGTGATTAACGGGACGAATGGGGGACGATAAAATTTGGCCTTCTCAATTTGACATTTTTTTAATCACCTCCCACAAAATCCTGCCTGATGGATATGTTAAATTGTAATACCTCGGGTTTTGGGAAAAATTTTATTAGAGTTTCTTTAGGTCCAAAAACATTAAGCAATTGAAAGATTTGCCAAAAGGGGAAAAGGGAACATAAAAAAAAATACCCTTTTGCCATGAGGGTGAGATGAAAGAAAATGTAAAAATAGAAAGGACCCCCCCCTTTTCCCCGCAGAAAAGGGAGACCCTCCCCATTTGGCCAAACCCCTTTTTTGCATTTTCCCTCGCATACGGGCCCCTTGAAAAAGGGACAAATCGGGGAAGTAGCTTTTTGATTCTAAATGTCATTTTTTAAATGAAATTAATCCTTTGATTTTTCCCATAAAATTATCTTCTGTAAAACTGTAAGGGAAAGGTAAAGTAGCGTAAAATCCATGGTGTCATATGCACAAATTCTCGTGGGGCCTATTTTGGATCCTCAGGATACCTGAGCAAAAAGGGTGAGGGGGTGACCCACGGGTGACACCGAGGTGCGGGGAAAGGACAGCAGGTCCCGGTACGGGTGACAGGAAGGGGTATAGCCAAGGGGGTAACACATTTCCTAAGGGGTAAAAGACTTGGTACAATGCGGGTATTCGGCGGGGACGACCGGGTAGTGAAAGAAAACCCCGGGAAAACAGTTGATACGCGCCAGGGGAAAGCTTGTTAGGGACAAAAATGAAAAAAAGTTGGAGCAAGGGCAAGATGTTGCTCTAGTACCAAGGGTCAAGGTCAAGAGGCGGGTTTTGGGGGACATTGCCCTTTAATAGCAGAAACTGCCATGTGATGTAAAGAAGGAAATCGTTTGCCCCGAACCCGAAGGGGGGACGAGTGTGAGCAAATCCAACGGGTAAAAGCAACTCCCGGGAGTCTCACACCAGGGACAGGAGCCAGGACAGGTTTATACACTAGGGGGACACACAGAAACGTCGGGGGATCCCACAGGGTCCACCCATGCCTGCAGCCCTAACGGGAGCCCCGGCTGGACTGTGACAATCGCCAATGATGGGCCCCGCCCCCATAACCCACTATAAAGGAACCCAGTAGGCAGGACTGAGACTAAATAAAATCCCAAAAAAAAAACAAGTGGAATAAACTGCAAAAAATGTAACAAAATGGATTGGGAACACTAAGGAAAAAGGCACAAAAAAGGTCTGAGGGAAACCTTAATTAGCGCTACAGGGGCTTCACTTTCTTCTTGCTCAAAACCGGGCCCACATATTGTTTTGAAACACAGGAAAACACCCTTCCGAGAGCCCCCCGGGGGGGAGGCGGATAACATACCGCCTAATAACAAACTAAGAAGGGGAAAGAGAGTCACCTCTCAGGAAACAGTGAGGGGGCCATTACCAGGTTTTTTACATGACTTTACCACGGTCCCTTTTCGGAGAATAGCCAAAGATCAAACAAAGCCTTATTGACCTGGAGGAGCGGTACACTTACACTCCGTGCTTGGGGGTTGGGATGATCGGTGAGGGGGACATGTCTTAGGGTGTGGGGGTTCCAGAGGAGATTATCCCTACGCTTTGTGATACAATCCAGATTTTTTTTCCCGGCCCTTTAGGGGTGAAGATGTAGGGAGGACCATTGTCTTGACCATTATCTTGATTCACCCTCAGGATAGCAGGCTACTGAAATTGGAACCATGTTTTATTCCTGCACAGGTAAGAGCAGAATCTGCTGAAGCCTCTGAATTGTTTTCACCATAGCGGAGAAATCTTCTAAAAGCATAGTGGTAGACCCCCGAATAACTACAGGTTCCTGCTTCTTTCTGTGTGTCCGCAAAATTTCTATCTTGTCATTGAAATCGAGGAATTTCATGATGACTTGACAGGATCTCACCCGTTTCTCAGATTTGCCTCCGTGCTTGAGAGTGGGATCTGGGCCAATTCTATGTGCCCTTTCAACCCGGCAGGGGTGTTGGATGCTTAGGGCTTCACGTTTTTTAGCATATAGAGTAGAGCACCGCCATCTTAATGTCCTCTGCCAGGCTGACTAGCCTTTCGTTATTCTGGCAGGACTGGTTGGCTAGAAGAAAGTCAATTTTTGTGGCTCTTAGGCAAGCCATATAGAATTGGTGTGAGAGGATTGTCTACAGTCCAGGATACACAGAGACACTTTCCTCTATTAGATGAAAAATCTTAGATTGATACAATGAAGTCGGATAAGAAGTCAGCCTCTGGTATGCTGAACCATCAGACAACATAGCTAGCATGGGTTCATAACTATTGTTCTTGTCCATGACTACTACTGAACCAATGTTATCAGCCATTTTTATAGTTACACTATTAAGATTTTTTTAGTTGACCTAAAGCTGTTGTTTGAATAAAAGTTCAATTCTGATATTTTTGGGGATCAGTGATATTATTAAGAGATCTGAGGTCTTGTTCCACCAATAGCTGAAATCTGTCCATAAAAGGTTTAGTGGACTGCAAAGGATAAACATAGGGGTTAGAAGTAACAAAATGTTGATTAACCATAGAAGCGTCATCTGAGGATCTTGTAGAGGAGATATGGATATTTGTCCCATGAAATGAAGTTCTCTATATTTGTTGTGGACTCTAAAATTATCCAAAGATTTATCACATCTGGACTCCTCATACCAAAAATGATGTTTTAAGATGAGAACTCGTCTAAATTTATTGACTTCTTTCAGAGTAGAAAAAAGATCAAAGATTTTCTCCAATGAAAAATGAAGTCCCAGCGAAAGAACTTCCATCTGTGCTGCAGTTAAGTCTATTGAAGACAAATTGATAACCTCTTGTTGCTGAGAATTAAGTGTTGAGGGTTTTTATCCTCTGTTCTGTCACGGGTCTCGCCGCAGCCCTCAGGATGGGCTGTGGGCGAACCCGTGCCCCCACCGGTCCCCGTGCGTCGGGAGCGAGTAACGCCGCGGTCCGCATACTGGGCCGCGGGCGCACTCGCTCCCCTGAACGCAGCCACTTACCGCACCGCGCTCCTGCTTCCTTGCGTCCATCGGCTGCCGGGCGCGCGTGTCCCCGTCTCCTAGGGTGCGCGTGTGCTGGCTCTTTAAGATTTAAAGGGCCAGAGCGCCGGTAATTGGTTATTGCCGGCCGTTAACCCTATATATTGGCTCCACCTCCAACATACCCTTGGCGAGTCCATAGTGCCTGTACCTATGCGAGATAGTGTTCTAGAATTCCAGTTAGCCTTCTCCGTGAACCAGGCCCGTTTTGCGCACCTCCATCAACCATGAACCTTTGCTGCCTGCCCTGACCTTCTTGCCTGTCCATGACTGCGAGTTCGTCTGCTGATTCTGTACCTCGTTGCTCCTCGGCTCCTGCCGCAGGCAAGTCACATTAGGGTTAGCGACCTGGTTGAATCCCGCCGCAGCAAGTCCATCCCGCTTTGCGGCGGGCTCTGGGGATCACTGGGACCCACTTAGACTCTGCTCCTTGGTGTGGCCCGTACCATCGCCTGAGGTGGCCCAGTGGATCCACTACTCCCAGTCGTTACATGTTCTTTATATGTCTTTTTCCCCCTCTGCACCTTCTGCCCCAAAAATGTTGGATGGTTTGACGGGTTTCACATTTTTATAATATGTATGGCTGCTCGTTGAGGCCGGCACCGGACAGAATCCTCAGATATCTCTGTGTTGTTGTCCGAGTAGTCAGAGTCCAATGACCGGAAGATCACCCTGTTGGGGTTCTTTCTCTGACTTCATGCTCATGCTCTACATGCTCTTTCTTACACCTGGTCATAGGAATTATCAAAGGTGTCACACTGGAATTTATGTTTCTTAAAGGCCATAATGGACTCTTCTAGTTTTGCAACCTTGCCTACATTAAGAGCTTCAGTTCATTGGACTCATACATAATTAATAAGCAATCAAATATTTATGTGATAATTGGTGTAATATATGTAGGTATATGATGAGGCTTGTAATTTGGTAGACTTTATGCTATGATTAAGAGCACCCGGGGTGCTCAAAACGCGTGTGTTTCTTTTTAATAGGAGTGATTTTAATTTGATTACTATTTTTACAAATGGTATGAACTGGGGCATTAAATTGTTTTAATCAAAATTTTTTGAATAAACTGTAAAGTAATTTTAGACAAACATTTATTTCTCTTGTGATGATACTTGGTTATATTTTTCTATTTGTTTAATAAAGTTTGATTATTTTAGTGCTAATTACCTCATTGGTTACTTAGACCTACATGATGTGATTGGGCTTTATTACAGGGGCTACAGCGCACTTAGGTGCCCCTGATGATGGAATCCATGACATTCTGAAGCACGTACGATCTTGTAGCTCCAATTAGTGAGGTCAGTAGTGTGCTGCGCTCGTATCACGTGGAGTTAGGGTGCCACTGTGTGTGCTGTGCTTTCGTCTAAGAGGGAAACGTTTACTGCAATTATCCAATACAGACTCTATCAACCCAACAAGGACTGAATTAATGTGAACACATTTTTTTTTAAAAGGACCTGTACATTGTTATATAATGTAAACATTGTTATTGGCTGGTTGATATCCGAGAACAATCTCAGGTGTTAGAACATCAAAGGTTTGCTTTATTAATAAAACATTTTCCACATTCTCTTAACAAACTTTCTTAGCTAACATTGCACCTTCTCTCCTGTGTGAATTCTCTTATGTCTAACAAGTTTTGATTTCTGTGTAAACCGTTTCCCACATTCAGAACATGAAAAAGGCTTCTCCCCTGTGTGAATTCTCTTATGTCTAACAAGATGCACTTTCTCTGTAAAAAATTTCCCACATTCTGAACAATAATAAGGCTTCTCTCCTGTGTGAATTCTCTCATGTTTAACCAGGCTTCCTTTCTCTGTAAAATATTTCCCACATTCTGAACAAAAAATAAGGCTTCTCTCCTGTGTGATTTCTCTCATGTTTAACAAGACTAAGTTTGTTTCTAAAAGAATTTCCACACTCAGAACATGAAAAAGGCTTCTCTCCTGTGTGAATTCTCTTGTGTCTTACTATCTGTGATTTGTCTGTAAAGCATTTCCCACATTCTGAACATGAAAAAGGCTTTTCTCCTGTGTGAATTCTCTCATGTTTAACAAGATGTGATTTCTCTGTAAAAGATTTCCCACATTCAGAACATGAATAAGGTTTCTCTCCTGTGTGAATTCTCTTGTGTTTAACCAGACTTCCTTTCTCTGTAAAAGATTTCCCACATTCAGAACATGAAAACGGCTTCACCCCTGTGTGAATTCTCTCATGGTTAACAAGATGTGATTTCTCTATAAAAGCTTTCCCACATTCTGCACATGAATTAGGCTGCTCCCTTGTGTGAATTCTCTCATGTGTAACCAGATATGATTTGTTTGTAAATTGTTTTCCACATACTGAACATAAAAAAGGCTTCTCTTTTGTGTGAATTCTCTCATGTTCATCAAGATCTGGTTTATGGGTGAAGCATTTTTCACCTTCTAAACATGAATATGGCTTCTCCATGTGAATTCTTCTGTGAGTAAGAAGACTTGAGCGTCTTGTAAACAGTTTACCACACTGACCACATGGAAGCCTTTTTCCATCTTTTTGGTCTGTACTTGCTGTACTTGTAAGCATCTGTGGTGGGTCAGGAGAAGGTTCCTCATCATTGGGGTGATTATGGGACAGATCTGTACTCGTAAACATTTTTAGGTCAGGAGAAGCCTCTTCATGATTGGGGTGATTATACCACAGGTCTACACTTGTGGTAACCATATGTGGTAGGTCAGGAAAATGTTCCTCGTGTCTGGAGGGATTATTTGACAGGTCTGTACTGTGAAGTCTTGGATGTACATTATAGGTAGTGCGGTTTTCTCCTGAAGAATGCTGTGTGATATCTTCTCCTACTTTATAATTTAGTGAGGACATGCAGTTTTCTTCATAAATTTTATAGAAGTTTTCTGTTAAAATGAAAAAAGTTTTTAGTATTTTTTTTATTCAAACCACAAAAGAGAAACATTTTACACATTTCATTTCGACTAGGAAAACGCACGCAGTTTGTATTACGTTCTTTTTGGCAAAGCCAAAGAGGGATTGAGCAGGACCACTTATTATGACCCCTTCCTACTTCCAACGTCACGTAGCTCAATCAGGAATTCCTGTCATTGTTGTTATGAGTATAAGGGGTAATTTATGAAGGTTGTAGAAAGGGTTGATTATTGGTTTTAACATTTTGTGACCTGTTGGTGGCCACTGTAGTGAAAGTTAATTGGGAGTGGCCAAAGTCACTACACCTCTGCTAACCCTACTGTATAGGGCCCTGGAGCAGACGGATGTCACTGCACCTCCAATAACCCTACTGTGTATGGTGCCTGGAGCAGCCAGATGTCACTGCACTTCTGCTAACCCTACTGTGTATGGGGCTCCAGAGCAGACGAATGTCACTGCACCTCTGCAGACCCTACTGTGTATGGGGCCCCAGAGCAGACGGATATAGCTGCACCTCTGCTAACCCTACTGTGTATGGGAGCCCCAGAGCAGACGGATATAGCTGCACCTCTGCTAACCCTACTGTGTATGGGGTCCTGGAGCAGACGGATGTCACTGCACCTCTGCTAACACTACTGTGTATGGGGCACCGAAGCAGACAGAGGTGACTACACCTCTGCTAACACTACTGTGGATGGGGACCCAGAGCAGACAGATGTCACTGCACCTCTGCTAACCCTACTGTGTATGGGGACCCGAAGCAGATGGATTTCAATGCACTTCTGCTGATTCATACTTTGTATGGGGCACCAGAGCAGACGGAGGTCACTGCACCTCTGCTAACCCTACTATGTATGGGGCCCCAGAGCAGACGGATGTAACTTCACCTCTGCTAAACCTACTGTGTATGGGGTCCAGCAGCAGACAGAGGTCCCTGCACATCTGCTAACCTGACTGTGTATGAGGCCCTGGAGCAGACAGATGTCACTGCACCTCTGCTAACTGTACTGCGTATGGGGTCCCGGAGCAGATGGACGTCACTGCACCTCCGATAACCCTACTGTGTATGGGGCCCCAGAGCAGACAGATGCCACTGCACCTCTGCTAACCCTACTGTGTATGAGGCCCTGGAGCAGACGAACGTCACTGCACCTCTGCTTACCCTACTGTGTATGGGGCCCCAGAGCAGATGGATGTCACCGCACCTCTGCTAATCCTGCTGTGTATGAGGCTTATTGTTTCCCCTGGGGTGGATAGGATTTTCTAACAAGACAATGGGACATGTCACACAGTTAGAAATGTCCAACATCGGTTGAAGGAGCATGAGCAAGGCTTCGAAGTGCTACCCAGGCCCCTAATTCCTCAGACTCCAATTGAGCCTGTGTGGGGGTCCCCTGGATGGTGCTGCTTGCTCTCTGGCCTCTCCAGGATCTGTGGGATGCAGTCGAATCCAGAACCCTGTGACAACCTACCAGGACCTTCTGGAGTCATTCGGCGCCTGTCTCGCTGCTGTCTGTGCTGCACACAACAGTCTCGCTGGAGATAATGATGGGACTTCACTGTGTGTATTTCTCATTACTTTCACTCCTTACAGTGGCTCAAAAATCTGCATGAGAACCTACCTGTGTGACTGCAGCCTTATAAATCCTTGTATAACGTGTAACTTATCAGTGACACAGGATTCTGCTCTACACTCACTCATCACTTTTATCACATAAACCTGGACTTGATAAGATTCTGAGACGAAACAACCTTGTCTGAAAATCAGGTCTGTCCTCTGCCCACACATCTGGCCCTCAATACCAATGGGGCAGCACTTTAATACAAGTGGACACCATCTTGTTAGTGACAATCTCATCATGGCTATAACCAGATCATCATGAGACAAAGTGCACATCTCCAGCTGAACTCATGGACGGGACGATGAGGTCTGTATGGCCTAACGGCTGCAGTCACCAGGTCTCCATGTTATAGAGCATCTCTAGGATGTGGTGGAATAGACAGAGAGGGGTTTTCCATCAGAATCTGTAATAAAGGTTTTCCAGGCCCCTTGTTGTATCCAATTCACAAAGGGAATTCAGGCTGTTCTAGGGAAAGTTGGCCCTAATGAAGTGGCCCCTGAGAGCAGATCCCAACTCCAGCCCCAGAAACACTGCAATAAGTTTCCATAGTATATAGAAGGGAATCACTTCCTCTCAGCTTCTAACCCTTCACAAATTCTGGCCTTAAAGGGGTTGTCTCACTACAAGGATTGCTGTTTTTTATGTTAAAGATCTGGCAAAAACAAGTCACTTTACAATATATGTCCATTAACAGTGTCTTACCTATTCCGAGATATCCCCTTTTGTATAGGCTGCATCAGCTCCTCAGGTCGCTATAGCTACAGACCTGTTCAATCCCTCATGATAGGCTACCAGGACTGGTTGCCATAGCTTCAGACCTGTCTTCTACTGCAGCCTAGTGGAAGCCAGTAAACATCCCCTGAATTCAAAGTGAAACTAAAAACAGGACTGAGGTGAGATAAATCAATGTAGTGAGACAACCCCTTTAAGGGTGAAAAGGATTTTCCTTTTTGCCTCCAGAACTCTATTATATGACCCCTGACGTGGGGCTAAAGTGGATCTACTAAGTGTCCTAGATCCCGGCTGTCAGTGCAGATGTTCATCACAGCGGTGAACCCAAAACCTATCCAAGTCACATGTAAAGGCAGGACCCATAGAACGCCTTGGAGAGAAGTCACCTCCTCAGGCCCCACACCAGGTATAACACAGGATCACTGAAGAAACCTCTGAATTCATTTCTACTCACCTGTGGTCACATCTTCTGGGATCTCCTCCTTCTCGTCACTCATCCTCGGCTCATCGCTCCTCATCTTCTCTTCTTCAGCCTCCACTTTAGTATCAGTCAGATCTTCACCCTGATGTCACATATGGAACAATTCAGTACAGCAGACAGATCAACATAAGAGACCCTCAAATATCTATGAGCCCATCAGTGGCTGCAGGAGGTCCACACCCCGTATACAGATTGTGTAGAGGGCTCATCTACCCGAGGATTCCCTGGGACGTCCATCTCTTCTGCTTCGTCCTCAACCTTAATATCAATCAGATTTTCCTCCTAAAGAGACAAAACCAGTTTAAATAAGTGCAGGTTTTTTCCATTTGGTCATATTTAGAGGAGAAAATTCACTCCCTCTACCTGATGATTCTCCAGGGCAATTTTCCCCCTTTGGGCAGTCCTGGGAATACAGAGGACGGGGACATCTCTCTGCTGGATTTCTCCTGCTGGATCCATCTGTAGGGAGCACATAGTGACGGATACATGAGCTGCAGTATATCCGTCTATATATCATATACGTCATCAACTTCAATTCGAGGAGAGGGAGAGATAGTCACTCCCTGCTGTGTCTCCTCTCACCTTGTGATGTCAGCGGCTGCTGATCCTCCATCATGACCTCCTGGTACAGATCCCTGTGTCCTTCTATGTACTCCCACTCCTTCATGGAGACATAGACAGCGACATCCTGATACCTTATAGGAACCTGACAACACAAGGATCCATCATCACCCAGACCCATCATCCCCTGTGTTATGTATAATGTCCCAGCATTCCCTCACCTCTCATCATCCAGACACATCATCTCCTGTGTTATGTATAATGCCCCAGCATTCCCCTCACCTCTCGTCATCATCCAGACCCATCATCCCGTGTTATGTATAATTCCCAGCATTCCCTTCACCTTTCATCATCCAGATCTATACTCTCCTGTGTTATGTATAATGTCCCAGCATTCCAAGTCACCTCTCATCATCCAGACCCATCATCCCCTGTGTTATGTATAACGTCCCAGCATTCCCAGTCACCTCTCCAGTCAGCAGTTCAGTGATCCTGGTGGACAGGTCTAGGATCTTCTGCATCAGTGAATGAGGTGGAGACTCGGGGCTATGGGTGCTGCTCCATCCTCCTGACACACGGGGGGGCCACACACTCACCAACGACTTTTCACTACTGTGTAATCCTGTGTATGGGAGACACTGATCACTACATAGATTTTAAGAACCCCTCACCTTTCCCATCATTCCACCTGTTACTGATAGAGAGAAGGCGAGGTCATGTGAGATTCTCACCTCTCCTTACCAATTTGATGATCTCCAGGGTGAGGTCAATATCCTGGGGGCCCTGAGGTCTCTGTCCTTGTCCTTCCTTGGGGTTTAATTGATGACAAGGGCCATTGTCTATAGCTGTGATAGTCCTGGACCTGAGGAACCTGAAGAAGGCGAGAAGGATTGAGAGCAAGATCACACTCTACATACACCTCTATTCTGTACATATATATACCAACACTATAGTGGATACCTCATCCCAGGACAAAGACTTTAACAGAAAATGAAGACATTTAAGGGCCGAGTTCTTCTCCCAATACAAAGACTACAATATCAATCTATATATAAATACACACACACACACAACTAACAAAAAAAAGTACACCCCTCAAATATTTGTAAATATTTGATAATATCTTTTCATGGGACAACACTGAAGATCTGACACTTTGATACAATGTAAAGTAGTCAGTGCACAGCTTCTATCAAAGGGGAAATGTGGTGCCCTCAAAATAACATCAATGTCTAACAGCTGGGGACTAAAGTGAGTATATGAAAAGTCATCACATAGACCCTTCCAGTGGTTTTACAATATAAAGTGAAAAGGGACAAATTGCGCCCAAAGTGTAAGTATTTTGTGTGGCCACCATTGGTTTCCAGCACTGCCTTAACTCTTTTGGGCATGGAGGTCACTAAACCTTCACAGGCTGCAGCCACTGGAATCCTCTTCCCTCCTCCATGACAACATCAATGAACTGGTGGATGTTAGAGACCTTGCACTTCTCCACCTTCCATTTGAGGAGGCCCCACAGATGCTCCATAGGGTTTAAGTGTGGTACATGCTTGGCCAGTCCAGCACCTTTACCCCCATTTTCTTTAGCAAGTCAGTGGTCATCTTGGAGGTGTTTGGGGTCATTATCATGTGGGATACTGCCCTGCAGCCCAGGAGGGAGAAGAGCATGCTCTGTTTTAGTATGTCACAGTACATGTTGGCATTTATGGTTCCCTTAATGAACTGTAGCTCCCCACAGCTGGCAGCACTCATGCAGCCCCAAACCATAACACTCCCACCACAATGCTTGACTGTAGGCAAGACACACTTGTCTTTGTGATCATCACTTGGTTGCTGCCACACACGCCTAATACCATCTGAATCAAATATGTTTCTCTTCGTCCAATCAGAGCACAGGACATGGTTCCAGTAATCCATGTCCTTAGTCTGATTACCTTCAGCAAACTGTTTGCCGTCGTTCTTGTGCATCATCTTTAGAAGAGGCTTCATTTTGGGACGACAGGCATGCAGACCAATTTAGTTCAGTGCGCGGCTTTTGTTCTGAGCACTGACAGGCTGACACCCCACCCATCTGCAGCAATCCTGGAAGCACTCATCACCGGATAGGACGCTGAGCACGTGCACTCAACTTCTTTGGTCAACCATGGTGAGGCCTGTTGTGTGTGGAACCTGTCTTGGTAAACCGCTGTGTGATTTTGGCCACTGTGCCTCAGCTGAGTTTCAAGGTGTTGGCAATTTTATTACAGCTTCGGCCATCTTTGTAGAGAGCAACAATTATTTTTTTCAGAGTTCTTTGCCATGAGGGGCAATGTTGAACTTCCAGTGACCAGTATGAGAGAGTGTGAGAGCGATAACACCAAATGTAACTCCTGCTCCCCATTCACACCTGGGACTTTTTAACTCTTATGTGTCACTTAAAGGGGTTGTCTCACTACGAAGATTATAGTTGAAAATGTGGGGACCAAAAATCTAAGGATGTACATCCTTGGTTACTATTGGCAAAGTCCTACGGTTTTAGAGAACGGGCTGGTTTACATGTGCTTAGCAACGGTGTTTGTTTACTGGTCGGGGAAGCATTCTGTCCTGCCCAGGTCGTGCACAATGCAAAGGAAAGGCAGTTAAGAGGAGGAGCAGGGATGTGTGATATTGCAGGCAAGGAGGAGAAGCAGTGAAAGAGGATACAATACACAAAACCCCCCTGCATGTCCTATCACTGCTTCTCCTCCTTGCCTGCCAATACACACATCCCTGCCCCTCCTCTTAACTGCCTTTCCTTTGCATGTGCACAACCTGGGCAGGACAGAATGCTTCCCTGACCAGTAAACAAACACCGTTGCTAAGCACATGTAAACCAGCCCGTTCTCTAAAACCGTAGGACTTTGCCAATAGTAACCAAGGACGTACATCCTTAGATTTTTGGTCCCCCACATTTTCAACTATAATCTTCATAGTGAGACAACCCCTTTAAGTTCGTAGATTGTAAATGACAAATTGGGCACAATTTTTCCATTGTCACTTAGGGGTCTGCTCAGGTTTGTTGCCAGAGATTTAGACATTGATGACTGTGAGTTATTCTGAGGGCACCACATTTACCACGTGATACAAGCTGTACACTGACTACTTTACATTGCATCAACGTGTCAGGTCCTCAGAGAGAGAGAGACAAAGAGAGATAAAGTACTAAGTGGAGGGCACAGTGTAGTGAGTATGGAAGAGCCAGCTAACCCCCTCACCTAATTTCTTATTAACTTATTGGATTTGATACTGACAAAGAACTATTTCAGGTTTGGGCCTGAATGGACTTTGATGGGGTCTCGGGCAGCTCCGAGTTACACAAATATATTCTGCATTTGGGGCACAGTTGGTGTCCAGTTGTCCATTTTCTGGTCACATAATTACACGGCTCAGATATGGGGACCATGCGTTTCTTTTATGGGGGCTCTGAAGAAGAACTAGACCAAACTGTACAATATCTGATCAGTAGACACAGATTAATGAGATATCGAAGAGTCTGAACCGTTCAATATTTAGATGTGGAAGTAAGAAGGTGAATGTGTTATGTACCACCATGTGTTCTAAACCCACATATCGGGAGAACATAGCGAGACCAGAAAGCTTTCACCCCACCTCCCCCAAACGGTTATAAGGATTAGAGTAACATAGCAGAACAGTGTGTGGTTAGGGGAAATAGGAAGATAGATGAAGAGGTAGGAGAGGCCTCACCAGACATCACTAGGATACAAAACCTCAGGAACATAAATGTACATAACAACGTATGATCAGCTCCAACCTTATTAGACAAAGTAACCAGAGGGTGGAATATTCTGGAAAGGGATGAGAAGTGTGGTCATCTATTGGAGGAGGTCTCTAGGTTTGTAGGCCAGAAAGGTCTGACATTAGGAAATCAGTGGATACATTCAGATTGGACTATGACAAGGGTCAGACTTTCTTAAATACTCAGAAAATTCCCGGTTTTACTCGGCAAATTTGTACATCAATAATAAGAATGAACATTCAACTTCCTATGAAGGGCACGGAAATTATGCTTAACCCCTTCCTGACAGCCGGTCATAATTTTCCTCCCCGCCTTCCAACAGCCATAACTTTATTTTTTATCTACATAGACACAACTGAAAAAATATTACAGGGGTTTTACTTATATTGAGTTTCCTTTCTGTATAAACGATGTGTTGTCTGTGTTCTGCAGGTCAGTGCGATTCCGGTGACACCAAATATGAAGGGTTTTTTGTGATGTTTTAGCATTTCTCTGTTTCTCCTGCCCCAGTTCTACTTCTCCTCTTCCTATCATTTCATCATAGATCAGTTCTAGGTCCTCTCCTCTCTACACGGCTCCCATTGGACACTATCAGCAGATTTGGCTTTTAGCCCCATCTCTGCGCTGATGACCATCAACCTCCTCCTGCGTCATCATACCTGTGCTACTACAAAACCCCAGTGACTGTCTGGGTCTGTCCCTCACATGTCCTCTCCCCAAAACTGAACTTTTACACCTACTTCATCTACTAACCATGTTTTCTGCACTTGAAAACCATCTCCAGAATCCACCATTATCTCACTATGGAAATAGGAAAACCTCTTATTGTTGCCCTAATGCCTTCCCATCCTGACTACTGTAACCCCTTACTTATCAGTCTTCCAGACTCTGCCTTGTCCAATCTGTCTTTAATGCAGCAGCCAAGCTCAGCTTTCCTTGCACTCACTACGCCTCCACCCTGTACCTGCACTAAACCCATACAATCAGATCATAAGGGTATTCCCACGTTTGGACAAAATCTTAAATGGAACCTACAGGGTCACTATGCACACCACAATACTAATCCTAAAACTGAAACATGTAGAACTAAATACTGTATTTGCCCCACTGCTGCCCCCATGTGCTCCTCCTCAGCGCAGCAATAGTGGGTCCCTCAGCAGTAGTCTATGTTCATGTGTGGAACAGAATATAGCTCCCATCATGCCTTGCTGATATCTATTCCAGGATGTTCTACTCCCTTGTATTCTGGCTGCTGTAAAGCAAGTCTCCACATTCATGTGCATCTCAATTTGTGCGCTAAGCCTCACCAGAGATGTATGGGGGGGAGCAGTGAGGTTATGGATGGAGATTACATGAGGGAGGTATCAGAAGATTATGGTAGAGATGTATTGGGGGCAGGTTATGGGTGGAGATTACATGAGGGAGGTATCAGGAGATTAGGGTAGAGATGTATGGGGGGGGGCAAGTAATGGATGGAGAATACATGAGGGAGGTGTCAGGAGATTAGGGCAGAGATGTATGGAGGACAGGTTGTGGATGGAGATTGCATGAGGGGAGGTATCAGGAGATTAGGATAGAGATGCATGGAGGACAGGTTGTGGATGGAGATTACATGAGGGGAGGTATCAGAAGATTAGGGTAGAGATGTATGGGGGACAGGCTATGGATGGAGATTACATGAGGGGAGGTATCAGGAGATTAGGGTAGAGATGTATGGGAGGGAGGTTATGGATGGAGATTACATGAGAGGAGGTATCAGGAGATTAGGATAGAGATGCATGGAGGACAGGTTCTGGATGGAGATTACATGAGGGGAGGTATCAGGAGATTAGGGTAGAGATGTATGGGAGGGAGGTTATGGATGGAGATTACATGAGAGGAGGTATAAGGAGATTAGGGTAGAGATGTATGGGGGGGACAGGTTATGGATGGAGATTACATGAGGGAGTATCAGGAGATTAGGGCAGAGATGTATGGAGATTACCTGAGGGGAGGTATCAGGAGATTAGGGTAGAGATGTATGGGGGAGGTTATGGATGTAGATTACATGAGAGAGGTGTCAGGAGTTTAGGGCAGAGATGTATGGGGGGAGGTTATGGATGGAGATTACATGAGGGGAGGTATCAAGAGATTAGGTTAGAGATGTAAGGGGGGAGGTTATGGATGGAGATTACATGAGGGGACGTATCAGGAGATTAGGGTATAGGTGTACGGAGGGGCAGGTTATGGGTGGATATTACATGAGGGAAAGTATCAGGAGATAAGGGCAGAGATGTCTGGGGGGAGCAGTGAGGTTACGGATGGAGATGAAATGAGGGGAGGTATAAGGAGATTAGGGCAGAGATGGATGCGGGGACAGGTTATGGATGGAAATTACATGAGGGAGGTATCAGGAGACTAGGATAGAGATGTATGGAGGGGTAGATTATGGATGGAGATTACATGAGGGAGGTATCAGAAGATTAGGGTAGAGATGTATGGGGAGGACAGGTTGTGGATAGAAATTACATGAGGGGAGGTATCAGGAGATTAGGGTAGAGATGTATTGGGGGGTTATGGATGGATATTACATGAGGACGGTATCAGGAGTTTAGGGTAGAATGTATGGGGGGCAGGATTGGATGGATATTACATGAGGGAGGTATCAGGAGATTAGGGTAGAGATGTATGGGGGAGGCAGGTTATGGATGGAGATTACATGAGGGAGGTATCAGGAGATTAGGGTAGAGATGTATGGGGGAGGGTGTAGGTTATGAGGAGCCTGATATGTCGGTGTTGGCTCTGAATTCTCAGGCGTCTCCAGTGGAGGGATTGGCAGAGGAGAAGCGAGGAGAGAGGTGGAGCAGCCGGGCAGCTGAGGATGAAGGGAAAAGGAGGAGAGGACTAGACGGGAGGCCGCAGAGAAGAGACTGCAGTAATCCAGGCGGGAGATGATGAGGGAACCAGGGCTGTGGAGTCGGCAAGCCGAAGCCCCGACTCCGACTCCTCAATTTCCCAAACCCCCGACTCCGACTCCCGACTCCTAACTCCCTCATACACGGCGCATGTTTAAGTGATTAACTTTACTGTGGGTAAAATTTGGTCCCATCAGGTTTGTTTATCACCTTATGATACAATAATCAAGCTATTTAGGTAGAACAGACATGACAAGCAAAAATGGAAACCCAATGTTTTGATCTTTTGAACACTTGTTTTTAGAGTTGAAGAAAAAGCTGTATTTGTATCCAAGTCCAGTCTGCACCAACTTGGGAATGTGTAAAGAGACTGGGATCAATTTTGGTCAAGATATGATTGAATCTGATTCAGAGCCCAGAAGGATTCAGGCAGTATTGAAAACCAAAGGTGGATTTACCAAATACTAACAAAATAAAAAAATTAAAAGGGGTTTTCTCACTACATTGATTCCCTCTTACCTCAGTCCTGTTTTTTGGTTTCATTTGAATTCAGGGGCATGTTTACTGGCTTCCCCTAGGCGCAGTATAAGTAAGGTCTGTAGCTATAGCAATCAGTGCTGGCAGCCCATCAGGCAAGATCAAACAGGTCTGTAGCTATAGCGGGCCTGAGGAGCTGATGCAGCTCCATACAAGAGGGGATATCTAGGAATAGTAGGGCACTGTTAATGGACACATATTGCAAAGTGACTTGTTTTTACAAGATCTTTAACATAAAAAAATCATCCTTGTAGTGAGACAACCCCCATAACACCCTTTTTATTTTTAGTGTAGGAGCAAAACTGTAACTAGCAGATGCTAAAAAACTTGCAAGTCAAAATGTATGTATAAGATAGGCAAGATGACTGATATAAATTTACAGTAGCCTCATGTACAAAGTTGTAGTGGATGGGAGAGATATGGATGCCTGAAAGTCACAAGTTTCAAAACATTGTTACCATTTTGCTTGTCAGTGTAAAATATATTTATTGGATAGACTTTACAACACAAAAAAAATTGTAAATATGCAAAAACCTGCGGGAACATTTGTGGAGTCTCTGAAATTGTTTTGAGAAAATAGTATCGCCTCCAAACAGATCCCGCATACAGACCTCACATCTGATCTCATTATTTCCAGGCTAGAGAACAGCCTCTCTACATTAACTTGGGTTGGGCGCAAAGCGGGGGACCCCGGAGGCAACATCTCTAACAAAGTCAGGGTATAAAGGAATTGTCTCAGCCATAGTCAGTTTTGATGAATGGTTGAACTCTTCTACTTCTTTGAAAACAGGTGAAAAATTTTGCTGAAATTTGTTTGCCATGGGAGCGGAATCTTTTCCCCTGGGGCAGCGCTTTGCCTGCTCCATGTCATCAATTACACTCCTCATGTGATGAAGCTGAAGATATGAGAGCAGTAGCACTGGCCGGACCGAATTCCTCTTGCTCTTTGCATCAAACTAACTGGGCCAACTAATTAGATATTTTGGGAGTCGGAGTCGGTCCATTTTATGACGACTCCGACTCCTGCAAAATAGCCACCGACTCCGACTCCACGACTCCGACTCCGACTCCACAGCCCTGGAGGGAACAACCTCTCTCTCTCCACTGGGCTCTTTTCTTCCACTTTTAAACATGCGATCATAACCTCTTTTCTAAAAAAGCCCTCTCTGGACCCGTCCTGCGCTGCCAACTCCTGACCAGTCTCTAACCTGCCCTTCATATCTAAACTCCTGGAATGCTTGGTCTACTCTCATCTAATCCGCTATCTCCCTGCTATCTCCCTTCTCGACCATCTGCAATTCTGTTTCCATACTTTATACTCCACAGAAACTTTTCTACCTAAAGTCTCCAATGATCTCCTCACTGCTAAATCACAGGGCAACTACTTGTTGTTGCTTCTTCTGGATCTCTCTGCCATATTTGACACTGTTAATCACCATCTTGTCCTGAGCATGCTCAGCTACCTAAAGGGGGGCCCTGACTACCTAAAGGGGACCCTGACTACCTAAAAGGGAGCCCTGACTACCTAAAGGGGAGCCCTGACTACCTAAAGGGGGGCGATGGCTTCCTACATGGGGGGGCCTGGCTACCTACAGGGGGGCCCTGGCAATCTAAGGGGGGCCCTGACTACCTACAGGGGGGCCCTGACAGCCTAAGGGGGCCCTGACTACCTACAGGGGGCCCTGGCAATCTAAGGGGGGCCACGTCTACCAACAGGGGGCCCTGACTTCCTAAAATGAGCCCTGACTACGTAAACATAAAGGGAGCCCTGATTGCCTAAAGGGAGCCCTGACTGCCTAAAGTGGGCCCTGGCTACCGAAGGGGGGACCTGACTCTCTAAAACTAAAGGGAGCCCTGACTATCTAAAACTAAAGGGGGGCCGTGACTACCTAAAAACTAAAGGGGGCCCTGACGTCCTGCACGCTAGCTAAAGGGGCCCTGACGTCCTGCACACTAGCTAAAGGGGGCCCTGACGTCCTGCACACTAGCTAAAGGGGGCCCTAACTCCCTGTAGGCTACCTACAGGGGGACCCTCACTGCCTTTCTACTACCTAAAGGGGGACCCTAACTGCCTGTATACTACCTAAAGGGAGGTCCCAACTGTCTGTATATTACTGAAAGGGGGACCCTAACTGCCTGTATATTACCTAAAGGGGGACCCTAACTGCCTGTATACTACCTAAAGGAGGCCCTAACTGTCTGCTATTACCTAAAGGGACCCTAACTGCCTGTATACTACCTAAAGGGAGTCCCTAACTGCATGTATACTAACTAAGGGAGGCCCTAACTGTCTGTATATTACCTAAAGGGGGACCCTAACTGCCTGTATATTACCTAAAGGGGGACCCAAACTGCCTATATACTAACTAAAGGGGGACCCTA
Source organism: Phyllomedusa bahiana (assembly GCA_025379985.1). Lineage (NCBI taxonomy): Eukaryota > Metazoa > Chordata > Amphibia > Anura > Hylidae > Phyllomedusa > Phyllomedusa bahiana. The sequence continues at coordinate 64,447 of JAODAL010011935.1, forward strand.
AGTGCCTGTATACTACCTAAAGGGGGTCCCTAACTGCTTGCAGCATATATAAAGTGGGTCCTAACTACCCACAGTTTACCTAACTGGGAGCAACCACCTACCTACAGCCTAACTAACTGGGACTCACCAACACCTACCTACCTACCTAACTGGGGTCCACCAACCTACCTGTAGCCTATCAACTTGCCTAACTAGGGCCTGCATATCTACCTGGGGGCTATTTACCTACCAACCCGTGGCTAGGTACCCACCAACCTACCTGGGGCTGGCCTACTAACTTAGCCAGTGGGGGTCTACCTACCTCAATAGGGCCTATATAGTTACCTGGGGCCTTGCACATTTGCCTACCTACCTAGGGTCTTATCTACCTACCGGGTAATATAATTGTGAGGGGAGCAGCCCATAGTTGTAGCATTATCTCAAGGGGGTTAGTTATCTCCCCACCCCCTCCAACCCCTTAGGATACTAGGCCTCTAAGTTATGGCTTGTACCCGCTCTCTCACCCCTGGGAAGTTTGTACAGTGGTGGGGATGGGTGAAGAGATGCTGGAAAATTGAGGATTCTAAGATATTTATGTGTAATTTCTGCAGGGATGAGTTGTGGCTGGGACAAGTCATCATGGCGGTGTGGAACGGATGCAGAAGTAAAGGGAATAAGAACGACTCATGAGAGAAGAGAACGACTCATCAGACATGACATCTCCGGTGAGTCCCTGATTTCAGGGGTTATTTTACTTCTATATTGGATCAGTGCTGTATTCACTGGTGTCGGATCACTATGTGGTCTCTATGTGCCGGTGTTGTAGGTTATACCTGAGTTGGTGTCTGACCTCTATGTAGTCTCTATATGGTTGTGTTGTAGGATATACCTGAGCTGGTGTCTGAGCTCTATGTACACTATATTTACTATTTTGCCATAGGCAAACTTAAACTCTATCAGTTCTCTATCCATAAAACACTAAAACGTAACTTTTATTAAGTAATTAACCTCTATACACACACTATTTAAAAACCTGATTTCTAACCTCACCATTTAACCCTTTCTACTTCTGAAGGAAGGAATAGCTCCTTTTCTATCATCAAGTCTGATGGAACACCACCCATCAACAGGAAAGCCTTATATAAACAGCAATTTACTAACTCCAATAAGGGATCCCAAGCCTCCTACTTGGGCAGTCATCCCTAATCTAATGAATACAAAAAAAACAAGGCCCCCTTGTGACACCCCCTGCAGCGGGTGACACTTGTAGACAGAGGTGAGAAATCACAATTTAAAATGTCATGCTCGACCTCCCCAACATGTTTCACCAGCTAAACTGGCTTCATCAGGGGTTAGAGGTCCGGTCACATGTGGTCTAAGCTCATTTCCTTTTATATCATGTTAGTTACACACCCTATTCAGGTGCTCACCAATTAGCCATCATAGAATCCACAAAAACCCACTCCCCCTTCCACTCTCCTACACGCACACTAATAATATGTGCTGCTACCGCTGCCGCCATGCTCCCATAACCAACAATCCTCAGACAAGTTCACCATCTCCATGGCGGGCTTGCGCCCAATCTTACCATGCCACCCGTACTGTGTCAATGGACATTTCTGCCCTGACTGTGATGGACTTCCGTCCCATCTCTCTCATATTATTGCCTATGCCTGGCTCACCTAGAAAGGACTAAGCAGAATAGGTGTTACATTCTACAGCACACTACCAGCTTTATCAACTCCCATGAACCCCTTCTCCTCCATGTCTAATATGCATATTCATTGGGAATATATACTCCATTGTACTGTATACTATTGTCATAGTCTCTTCCCATAAAGCACTTCTCCTTTATATCTAATATACATATTCATTTTAATAAAGCTGCAGGCTTTATTAAATACATATTCCATTGTACTGTACACTATGTATTCTCTATATGGCTGTGTTGTAGGTTATACCTCAGCTGGTGTCTGACTACTATGTGGTCTCTATATGGTGGTGGTGTAGGGTATACCTGAGCTGGTGTCTGACCACTATGTAGTCTCTATATGGTGGTGTTGTAGGTTATACCTGAGCTGGTGTCTGATCACTATATGGTTTCTATATGGCGGTGTTGTAGGTTATATTGGCACGGGTATATTGGCAGTGTACAATTGTCCCTGATTGTAACAGTGAGGGAACACCTGACCCTGTGATAGGAGTTACACTTTTACTTTCTTGCTGGTGTTTATTTTAGAAGGTGGTGAGGTGCGTGACCAAGGGAAACATGGAGGGGATATTGTATGTGGGCTGGTGGGGGATATGGATGGAGCTACTTAGCCATGTGTCTATGATATGCTAGACTGACATACGTGTGAGATAGATAGATATGTGAGATAGACAGATATGGGACTCACTTGCTATTGTACTACACAATAAAGTTCTTTTTTGAACACTGCATTATGTGGTAAAATGTTCGCATTTATGTCCGAGAGGCCGGTAATATTTTCATGTACAGTAGGGTGGGCCCCCAAGATCAATTCCCCTGTGGACCCCAGGCCACCCAGTCTGACTCTGACCCTACCTGGTCTCTCCACAGCGCTGCACCCCCTACATCTCCTCTCTCATTGCTGTCTACCACCCTACCCGGTCTCTCCACAGTGCTGCGCCCCCTACATCTCCTCCCTCATCTCTGTACCACCCTAACCAGTGTCTCCACAGTGCTGCACCCCCTACCTCTCCTCCCTCATCTCTGTCTACCACCCTACCCAGTCTCTCCACAGCGCTGCACCCCCTACATCTCCTCCCTCATCTCTGTCTACCACCCTACCCAGTCTCTCCACAGTGCTGCACCACCTACATCTCCTCCCTCATCTCTGTACCACCCTATCCAGTGTCTCCACAGCGCTGCTCCACCTTACATCTTCTCCCTCATCTCTGTCTATCACCCTACCCGGTCTCTCCGCAGCGTTGCACCCCCTACATCTCCACCCTCATCTAAGTCTACCACCCTACAAGGTCACTCCACAGTGCTGCACCCCCCTCCATCTCCTCCCCCATCTCTGTCTACCACCCTACCCAGTCTCTCCGCTTTGCTGATGATCTTAGACGACATGCCTCAGTCATCAGAACCTCCCATGCCCGTCTCCAAGATTTCTCATGTGTGGCCCCAGTTCTCTGGAACAAGCTTCCCCGTACGATCAGATACCCACAACCCCAAAGCTTTAAGAATGCCCTGAGAATACATCATCTTAGGCCGGCCTATCAAGGTCCCTAATTATTAACACCCCCCCCCGCTTCCTGTCACACACACACCGGTCACTCCCTGCACTTGGGTCCTCACAGACTATTATCTGGATATAGCTGTACAGGCTGGGGGGCAGGTTCACCCAGTTTTTATGTAAATCACCCCTATTTATCCAAAGCAGCAAGCTATAAGCATGAACCAGCTCTAATAACGCCAAGACGAACACTGAAGCAGGTGCAGACCGGGATAAGTAAAAAGCATTGTAGCTAACATTTATTTCTCCCTCATTGGGGAACATTTACATGTTTGCATGGAAAGAAAAGTTTCTATTTATCCCGGAACAACCATTTATTGATTATATCAAATGGTATTCACGCTATATTGATGACCTGGTCTTCATATGGGTAGGTGATGCAAGTAGGGTCACTGAATTTATTTCATATATCAACAATAATAAAATGGGATTACGATTCACTTATGAACATCAAAAAGAGACCCTACATTATTTAGATGTACCGTGAAAAGGAAGTGAGGATGGGTCTATTCAGGTTACACCATATCGTAAACCTATGCATAGGAACTCCACGCTTAGAGCAAATTCATGCCATCCGCTACATGTAATTAATAATATCCCCATAGGGGAACTCATTAGAACAAAACAAAATGGTACTTCATCTTATGATTTTTTAGCACAACAGGAACTAGTATGTGATAAGTTGCGAGATAGAGGATTTTCTAATAAACTTCTGGAAAAAGCATGTGAGAAAGTGAAATAAGAAAGGGGCTATTCTCAAAGAGAACTAGCAATAACAATAGTGCCAATACTATCACTTTTTCTACAAGCTATAGCAGTTTAATAAGCTTGTGGACATCATCAAGACACACTTACCTATCCTCATTGGGAATAAAACAATGAAACAAATGCTCAAAAATAAGATGAGATTTGTCCCTCGGAAGGCTCCCACGATAGCATCACGTGTCTCCCCCAGTTTATTTGTCACGGATAACACCATTAATGATACTTGGTTGGATACTGTAGGCTTCTTTAAGTATGGTCACAAAATTTGCAAGATGTGTAGCCATGCCACCAAAACCCCTACTTTCACGTCATTCAGTAACAAAAAAACATTTTCCATTAAGAGCTTTATAAACTGTAACATGAAGTACGTGATTTATTTGATAGGTTGTGAAAGTTGTAGGGTACAGTATATAGGGTGTACAACTGGCCCCTGAAAGTCCGAATCAGACGTCATCTATCGGATGCTCTGAAGGGGGATCAGTTCAAGACATCAGCAGTTTCTAAACACTTTGCTGAGGTACATGGAGGAGATTTGCGCTCTGTCACCGTTATAGGTATTGAGCATGTCAAACGTCCTCCACGAAGGGGGAGACCTACATAGGAAGCTGCTTGGCCAGGGAGGCTTGGTGGATATTCCACCTTGACACTCATATGCGTAGAGGTCTCAATGTAAGCAAGACATTCAGTACCATTATTAAACAGATATAGGTAACTTTGTAGTAGCAATTTGGTGTTAAAATTAATGTTGTTTTTTGTATGATTCATTTGTAATGAGATTTTATGTTAGCTAAGGTTATGCCCATAATAACCTATTTAAGTGGGGAGGTAACAGCTACAATTCAGCCATGAGTAAGGGTCATGTGACCCGAAATGCGTCAGCGAGTTTGCTACACTAACCCATGACTGGAGGTCTCCCGTGTATGTTTGTTACAGATTTTAAATGGAGAAATAAATGTTAGCTACAATGCTTTTTAATAAGCCCGGCCTGCAAATGCTTCAGTGTTCGTCTTGGAGTTATTAGAGCTGGTTCATGCTTATAGCTTGCTGCTTTGGATTTTCATGTGAAGGTTTGCACCCGGAACTGTGTGCTCGCTCAGACGGCACAGGTTGGACATTACAACAGGTGAGCTGTTTTGCATTCTCCTTTTTGCTATTCATGCACTGGTTACCGTCAACGTGCTCCCTGAGATTTGCCCAAGCACCTTTCCTTTGTGGATAAGACTCGAAATATATGCATTTATAAGGACTTTATGGAAGTTGTAGGTGCTATGGATGCATCAGCAGAACCCACGCAGATGGGAGATGATAAGTATTCACGCAGTTTAACCCCTTAACGACTGCCCACTGACTTTAGACGTCGGCAGACACTGGAGTTTGCGGCGCCTGTGCGCCGCAGCTGCGCCGGGATCGGGGCTGTACTACACAGCTCTTATCCCAGAGCATCCTCTGCAAGCACCGGGGAGCGGGGGAAACCTCCACAACCCGGTGCTTTAACCCTTTGATTGCGGCAGTGCGTTACCGCAGCGCAATCAAAGGGCTTCCCCTGCTCTGTCAGGTGATCAGAACACCCGGTGACCCAACAGAGCCCGGGGAACAGCTGCACAGTCATCCCTGGAGACCTAGAGTGGCCCCAGAGCTGTCTGTGTATGAAGCCAGTGACTAGGACACACTGTGTGCTGTCCAGATCACTGCCTGTGTCAAAGTGACACAGATTAGAATGTATTAGCATATATGAATATGCTAATACATTACTAAGTGTTAAAAAAAAAATTGTAAAACAGTTCTCCCTTCATGGGATTTTTTAAAAAAAGTAAAAAAAAAACAGAAAAAGTGTAAAAAATAAATAAATAAAAAATAAATAATAAAATAAAAATAAATATTTAATAAAAACTAATTTTGCATACATTACACACACACACCAAAAAACATATTAGGTATCCACACGACCATATTAACCTGTAGAGTTAATCTAACAAGTTATTAAGTATGAAATGTGAATGGTGTAAAAAAACATTTAAAAAAAAAAAATCTGCAACTATTTATAAGTGAATTTAAACTATTCCCCCTGTAGGGGATTAGTCCCAATGGCAGGCTTACACAAGCAGGACCACAGTAAATGTTCGTGCAAACAACGGGTGCGTTTATTGGCTTGACATCCGTTTCTCCAACAAACACAAGCAGCAAACAAAAACAAAGGCTTACTTCAGCCAACACCCAGGTGTCCCACCACAGTCTTTAGGCGCAATCGCCCGGCACCTGTATTGCCCACAAGGGCTCTCACCCCTCCAGCATGGTGTAAGGCACAGCTCCTAGAAAGGACCTTAGTGCTTCCCTCAGCATCCAAGGTGGTTACTCTCCAGTGACTAGCAGGAAACTGAACAACACACAGCTCACCTGATCTCCAGGCTTACATAGGCCATCCTAAACTCCGGCCTGGACCCGGAGTGGGAGCAGTCATCCCACCCCTCTCTTTGACTGCTCCAGTGAAGGCCGACCCAGACTTGCTGCTGTTGCAGCCAAACTAACTTTAAACGTGTCAGTGGCCTAATGCCGCTGACACAGAAATATCTGGCCTTCACTCCACCAAAGACAGGAATTTTGGTGGCACATACCTCCCATCTATAACAACGCCTTGTGCCTTCCTACACCCCATAAAGTATAATTTGTCTCGAATAAAACGAGGCCTCATACAACTGCGTCATTGAAAAAATAAAAAAAGTTACAACTGTTAAAACACAAGGAGGCAAAAACGAAAAAAATGTTCTGGTCATTAACTACTTTTCAGGTGTTCGGCTTAAGGGGTTAAATACTGCAGCGGGCATTTTTAAACGAGAGACCCCAGGGGTGGTTACCGATATGAAGGACAATTTGAAAACAGCCTTTATAGACCTGGAACATCTCTTATGTAAGGAAACAATCTGGTGGGACATGACTACTATTTCAACCTACTTAGAACAAAATATGATTCCCAGAGGTTTGCGTTTGAGGAAATATCCTACTACAGAATACTCGAGTGTTTTCAGGGAGAAGTGGAATGAAATTTTGGCCCAATGTTCTTTGAAACTTATGAAATTAATTGTAGAATATGAGAAACAAAGTTTAGAAGACATCAAAACACAGATTGAAAGTTTATCCAGACTACAATCTAATAGCTCCTATGATAATTTGATGAAAAAAATGGAGCAGAATGTACGTAAATTGGAAATCAAATAGTGAACATCAAACATAATAAGTACAAGAGAGACGCACAGGACTATGCCAGTAATAATATATACGACTGGAGTAAAACGCGTGAATTTCCAAGATCGATACTGCGAAAAAGAGGTTATTATAGAACACAATCATCAATGAGAGTGAGTTTTTCAGACATTTCTAACACTGAACGACACTTCAGGAGAACTCTCAGAAATTACACAAGACGTATTGTCCAGTCCTCCCAATGTGTTAGAATGGAGGGCTAGAAGAAGTACGCCAAATGTGGATAGAACAGTGGATTTCATGGGGAGTAGTGGTACCCGTCAGCTGCAACAGTTTTAATAAGGTGCCAAAAAACAGCAGAGGAGGGCTGGGGGCAAACACCGGAGGAAGGGGTCGAGGAGGGTCACACAGGATGTGGAATTACTTTCATTGGTTGTGAACTTGTCCAGTCAAATAATATCGGAGGACACTATTGCGGTTCTGGATAAAGGCTTAGGTTTTTCTCCGACACAAGACTTTAATATCTATCAAACTTTATTGGATGTTAATCGTCTGGTGCGACAGATCACATTAAAGAATCATTTTGCTAAGCTTGACACTGAAACGAGTGTGGAGGCTTCTGGTGTAAATGAAGATGTTTATGAAGAGATCATCCCAGAATTTAAGGAGCTTATAAGTGTAGTTAGTTTACAACAATTAGTCAGTGAATCTACTCATTTTAGGGATAAGGATGATGATGTCGACTTTTCTATCAGTAATTATAATTTTTATCCCATTCATTCTCGTCTAACTACAATGGAAATGTTTCAAGATAGGATAGAGGAGGACTTGGTAGAATTATATGAACAGGAGAATGTGAATAAACATAGATCAGGAGAATCCAATTTAACAGGGAAAGAGCGGAGAGCACTTATACAATTGCACAATAATGATAGGCTGGTAGTCCGTAAGCGATGGGGCTGTTGTCCTTTTGGACAAAGAACTTTACCCTAAGGAGCTTCTTTCGCTTTTGCAGGATACAACCAAATATAATTAGGTACACTGTGACCCCACGCATAGTAGCAGGAAACATCTGGAACATGTTTTAGAACAGGGGGTTAAAATGGGTGTCATTACTAGGAATGTGGCAGAGAAGATGAACCACCAAAATCCTATAATGACCATCTTTCATGCGCTGACGAAAGTACATAAGAACTTGTTTCCACCACCTTTTCGACCCATCGCCTCAGGAACAGGATCCCTCAATGAGGAACTGGGACGGTGGGTCGACATTCAATTACAGCCACTGGTTATAGGTTTACCAGGTTTTTTGAGAGATACTAAGCAGCTTGTATACACGCTGGAGTCTAGACTTTGGCCGGCTGGGGGTCCTGGTTGTCCTGCGATGTGGTGGGGTTGTACCCCAGCATCCCGCATGACCAGGCCTTTCCAGTCCTCCGAGACTTTCTAGCAAGATACAGGCAATATAGTACAGAGAAACAATATTTTTTGGTCTTGGCTGTGGAATACTTGCTGTCAAATAATTTTTTTTATGTTTTATCATCAGTTTTTCTATCAGATTTCAGGCGCGTCAATGGGGGTGAGATTCTCACCATCATTGGCGAACATTTACATGTTTGCATGGGAAGAAAAGTTTCTATTTAACCCGGACCAACCATTTATTGATAATATCAAATGGTATTCACGCTATATTGATGACCTGGTCCTCATATGGGTAGGTGATGCAAGTAGGGTCACTGAATTTATTTCATATATCAACATGTCAGGATATGTTCGTCCAGGCAGCCTTCCATCCGTTTTAAACCTGCTCAGCTACTCCAGGCGTTGCCTGTCAAAGGTTCCCCTTGTGTTCCTCTGTGCTTCATTGTATTGTGTTCCTTGTATTTGACCTCAACCTGCCTTTTGACTTTGTTTTGTCCTCCGTTTCTGTACCGCATTACCGCCCGTGTTTGACCTTGGCTTGTTTCGCGTTTACTCTGCTGGTTTCCGATTGTGGCTTTGATGTTCCCGACCGTTACCGACCCAGACTGTTTGACACTGAGTTTTCCTGATGGCCCTGCACTTAGCAGCGTAGGGTCTGTCGTCCAGTTGGGGTCTGCCTCATAGGGCAGCATGCCAAGTAGGCAGGGAGAGTGGGCTGGGTGGCAGTCAGGGCCCACTGCATCTCCTCCGACATGACAGTTTGACAGGCCACTATTTCTATGCTCTCCACGCAACATGAACCCCATGACTTCATTAGTAGAGCAGATGCAGGGGCTTACCCAGTTGGTCGAGGATCTGGCCCTGAGAGTGCAGCAGCAGGAGACCTCCCAGGGTACCCTCAGGCTGGGAGTCCTCCGGCATCACTCCCCCCTTTTGTTGAACCCCCTATTCAGTTACCCGAGAGGTTCTCAGGGGACAGAAAGGACTTTTTAGTGTTTAAGGAAGGATGCGGACTGTACCACGTACCTCAGGTAATGAGGAGCAGAAGGTGGGAATTATTATGTCCCTACTCCAAGGGTCTCCCCAGGAATGGGCTTTTTCACTACTCCCGACTCGCCGGAGTTGTCTTCAGTGGACCGTTTTTTCGACTCTTTGGGGCTTCTTTTTGACGATCCTGATAGGCAGGCGGTGGCTGAGATGCAGCTCACCACTTGAAGACTGGGCAAGAGTACAGGGGAGGAGTATTGTTCGGAGTTCCAGGGTTGGTGTGTTCCGTTGGGGTGGAATGACCCAGCTCATAGGTGCCAGTTGAGATTGGGGTTAGCTGACCATGTAAAAGACATGTTGGTGGCTTGTCCAACCTCTGGCATGCTTGATGAGGCTATGGCTGTGGCTGTTCGCTTGGATAGACTGTTTAGGGAGAGACGCTGGGAAAGACATTTACTCCGTTACCCCACGTTACTCCGCTGCCCCGCTCTGTAACCTCCCCAGGACCCGCTAATGTTGAGATACCCCCTGAGGAGCCTATACAACTAATAGCCGCGTCTGTGGGCCCAGTCAGTGACTGCAGGATCTCACGTCGCATCTGTGGACTTTGCTATTACTGTGACGCAGAAGGTCATCTCATACGTGAGTGCCCCAACAGGAGGACCCAGCCAGAAAAACTCCAGCATCTAGGTGAATTACGGGAAGGTCACCTAGGTGAACAGGTATTTCCTATGCTGTTGCTTCCAGTTAAGATTTCATATTTTTCCAGGTCTAGTTCCGGGAGTGCTTTTGTTAATTCGGGATCAGCTTCCAACTTTCTGGATGAATCGTTCGTTAAGCCTCTGGACCTTCCCTGGAGGCCTCTATATGATTCCATGCAGGTTGTGGCGATAGATTCTACCCCGTTGGTCAAAGGAAAGATCCAACATTGCACTCCTGAGCTTGAGATGCTGGTGTGATCTATGCACACTGAGAGGTGTATTCTGTTTATCATGGAGGGCTTACCTGCTGACGTGGTGTTAGGGTTGCCCTGGCTTCAGAAGCAGAACCCTGTGATTGACTGGAATTCTGGAGAATTGATTAGGATATACAATCTGTCTGGTCCGGAGAGACTTGACATGATGCATTACATTGCTGAGAGTCTACTGAAAGGCATCATCCAGGGTTCTGTGTAACTTATTGGTGCTGTGTTCATTTTTGTCAAGAAATAAGATGGAATTATCCGTCCTTGCATTGATTACCGGGAACTCAATAAGGTAACGGTTAAGAACCAATACCCCTTACCTTTGATTCCCGACCTGTTCAATCAAATACAGGGGGCAAAGTGGTTCTCCAAACTGGATATGAGAGGGGCTTACAACCTTATTCGGATCAAGGAGGGGGATGAATGGAAGACTGCGTTTAATACCCCGGAGGGTCATTTTGAATATCTGGTAATGCCCTTTGGGTTGTGTGACGCTCCCACGGTCTTCCAGAACCTTGTAAATTATGTTTTCCGAGATCTCATTGGTCATTGTATGGTTGTTTATCTGGACGACATCTTAATTTATTCGCAATTTATTATTAATTTATGCGGCAGGTTTTGCAGATCTTGAAGGTAAATCATTTGTTTACCAAACTTGAGAAATGTGTTTTCGGGGTTCAGGAGGTACCTTTCCTGGCATATGTTTTAACTCTGAACTCATTCCGTATGGATCCCGTATGGATCAAGCTATTCTCGATTGGGTTCGGCCATCCTCCCTGAAAGCCTTACAGTGGTTTTTAGGTTTTGCTAATTATTATCGAAAATGTATTCGTAATTTTTCTGTTCTTGTCCAGCCATTAACTGATATGACTGAAAAGGGGGTTTATTTCAGTAACTGGCAACCTGAGGCCTTAGAGGCTTTTGAAAAGCTCAAGCAGTGTTTTGTCGCAGCCCCAGTGTTGGTTCAAGCCGATCATACCAAGCTCTTCGTCGTTTAGGTAGATGCTTTGGAGTTTGGGGGCGGGGGCAGTTCTATCTCAGGGGTCGGCTGCTTTGACTAATCTCCGGCCATGTGCCTTCTTTTCCCGTAAATTCATCTCTGCCGAGAGGAATTATGATGTTGGGAACCGGGAATTGTTCGCTATTAAATGGGCTTTCAAGAAATGGTGCCACTTCGTCGAGGGTTCCCAGCACCAAGTCACGGTCCTGACCGATCATAAGAACCTTACCTTTTTAGAGAGTGCTAAAAGGTTGAACCCTCGTCCGGCACGTTGGGCATTGTTGTTTACTCGATTTAACTTTGTGGTTACATACAGACCTGGTTCTAAGAATGTTATGAACAGATGCGTTGTCTAGAAGTTTCTGTGCCAGGATCCGGTGCTCATTTTACCTAAAGAGATGGTTGTCTCAGTTATCTCCCCTGACACGGAGATCAAGACACACCAGGATATGAGACCTTTTGATTGTTCTGTTTCTAAGGTCTTTATTGTCCCCACTCAGTTTCGGTTATGATTACTGAGAGAATTACATGATTCAGTGTTATCTGAACATCCCGGAGTGTCTGGCACAAAGAGACTCATTTCCCCAAATTACTGGTGGGCGTCATTGTCCTGTGATGTGGGGGCCTATGTAACAGCCTGTGACACCTGTGCTCGGGCAAAGGTTCCCAGAACTCGCCCTCTTGGTGAACTTTGCCCTCTCCCTATACCGGACCGTCCATGGACTCACGTCTCTATGGATTTTATGACCGATCTGCCTACCTCTGAGGGCAAGATGGTTATCTGGGTGGTAGTTGATCGCTTTAGTAAGATGTGCCATTTGATTCCGTTAAAAGCGTTACCATTTTCAAAAATGCTTACGAAACTTTTCATCAGACATATCGTTAAACTGCATGGACTACCCGAAAATATTGTGTCTGATAGATGAGTTCAATTTGTTTCCTGAGAGCTCTCTGTAAAGCTTTGGGCATCACCCTTGTCCTTCTCTTCTGCCTTCCAACCTGAGACCAATGAGCAGACGGAGAGGTAGAATCAAACGGTTATGCAAAAGCTCCGGTGTTTTGTCTCCGATCAGCAGGGAGACTGGATGAAATACTTACCTTTGGTAGAATTCGCTATTAATAACCAGGATAGTAGCTCGTCTGGTGTTTCTCCATTTTTCTGCAATTATGGCTTCCATCCTAGACATGCATCATTGTCCGGTGCTACTTCTGATCATAGTGGGGTGGATGTCATCGTTAACGATCTGTGTAGAGTCTGGGCCCAAGTTCAGAAGAACTTGGAGAACACCCAGAACATCCAGAAGGAAAAATGTGATAAGAGGCGCCTTTGTGCTGGAGGATTCAAGGTTGGGGATAAGGTTTGGTTGTCTACCTGGGATCTTCGTTTAAAGGGCCCCTCTGGTAAGCTTGCGCCGCGCTTTGTGGGTCCCTATGTCATTCTGGAGGTGATTAATCCAGTGGCCTACCGTCTCAAGTTACCCTTCGGTTTCCGGGAACATAACGTATTTCACCGGTCACTCCTGAAAAAATACATTCCATCCACTATCCCACCTGCCAAACCCCCCTCCTCCTGTTAGAGTTCTGGGGGAGTTAGAGTATGAGGTGGCTCGAATTATTGACTCTCGCAGAGTACAAAGGTCGCTGCAATACCTTGTGCATTGGAAGGGTTATGGTCCTGAGGAGAGGTTGTGGGTTCCTGCTAAGTCCATTCATGCAGAATCCCTCATCAAGGAATTCCACGACGCTCACCCAGAGAGACCCGGACCAGGTAAGGGTCCAGTGGCCCCTCCTAAAAGGGGGGTACTGTCAGGATACGTTCGTCTGGGCAGCCTTTCATCCGTTGAGCGCAACTACCGGCGAGGGTTAATAGGTCTTGCCTGGGACCACACCCTGGGAGAGGTGCTGCTATTGAGATAGGAGTGACAGCTCTGCAGCCTCTCCCAACTGAGGGTGTGTCTCTTTGGACCAATTGAAGAGCCCGGAAGCTGCACCAATCAGCTACGGGGGCGGTGTCCGGCCAAACCTTTTAAACCTGCTCAGTTTCTCCAGGCTTTGTCTGTCAAAGGTTTCCCCTTGTGTTCCACTGTGCTTCATTGTATTTTGTTCCTTGTATTTGACCTCAACTTGTCTTTTGACTTAGTTTTGCCCTCTGTTTCTGTACCGCATTACCGCCCGTGTTTGACCTTGGCTTGTTTCCCGTGTACTTTGCTGGTTTCCGATTGTGGCTTTGATGTTCCCGACCTGGACTGTTTGACGCTGAGCTTCCCTGACGGCCCTGCACTTAGCAGTGTAGGGTCTCTCGTCCAGTTGGGGTCTACCTCCTAGGGCAGCACGCCTAGTAGGCAGGGACAGTGGGCTGGGTGGCAGTCAGGGCCCACTGCACCTCCTCTGACGTGACACAACAATAATAAGATGGGATTATGACTCACTTATGAACATCAAAAAGAGACCCTACATTATTTAGATTTACCGTGAAAAGGAAGTGAGGATGGCTCTATTTAGGTTACACCATATCGTAAACCTATGCATAGGAACTCCACACTTAGAGCAAATTCATGCCATCTGCTACATGTAATTAATAATATCCCCATAGGGGAACTCATTAGAACAAAACGAAATTGTACTTCATCTTATGATTTTTTAGCACAACAGGAACTAGTATGTGATAAGCTGCGAGATAGAGGATTTTCTAATAAACTTCTGGAAAAATCATGTGAGAAAGTGAATAAGATAAAGAAAGGGCTATTCTCAAATAGAACTAGCAATCACAATAGTGCCAATACTGTCACGTTTTCTACAAGCTATAGCAGTTTAATAAGATTGTGGACATCATCAGGACACACTTACTTTTCCTATTTGTGAATAAAACAATGAAACAAGTTGTTAGAGCTGGTTCATGCTTCTAGCTTGCTGCTTTGGATTTTCATGTGAGGGTTTGCACCCGGAACCGTGTGCTCGGGCGGACAACACAGGTTGCACATTACAACAGGTGAGCTGTTTTGCATTCTCTTTTTTTGGCTACCCCCTATTTATGTAACATGGCCGGACCATTGTGTAACCTGAGCCCTTCTCACCCTTCCCCTCCCCCATACACCCTAATAGATTGTGCCCTCGCACCTCCTGTCTCATCTGTAAGCAGCTTTTTCTGTATTATGTGTTGTCTTTTCCCTGTAATTCTCCCCTCTACATTGTACAGCACTGCGGAATATGTTGGCGCGATATAAATCATAGTTGCCAACTTTTGAAAATGAAAAAGCAGGAGACATTAGTGGCAAAAATTTGCATGGACACGCCCATCTTGTCGGTATGCCACGCCCCTTCAAAAAGCCACACCCACTCCACCTAACTGCATAACGGCTTTGGAAGAAAGCCAGGTAGATGCCCTTATTGCCAGGTAGTAACCCCCCATAAGCAGGTAGTGCCCCTTACAGGCAGGTAGATGCCCCCTTGTAGCCAAGTAGATGCCCCCTCTGTAGCCAGGTAGGTGCCCCCCGTTGGTAGGCAGGTAGGTGCCCCCCGTGGTTTGCCAGGTAGGTGCCCCCATTGTTTGCCAGGTAGTGCCCCCATTGTTTGCCAGGTAGATGCCCCCATTTTTGCCAGGTAGATGTCCCCTCTGTTGCCAGGTAGATGTCCCCTCTGTTGCCAGGTAGTGCCCCCATTGTTGCCAGGTAGTGCCCCCTCTGTTGCCAGGTAGTGCCCCCATTGTTGCCAGGTAGTGCCCCCTCTGTTGCCAGGTAGATGCCCCCTCTGTTACCAGGTAGTGCCCCCTCTGTTGCCAGGTAGATGTCCCCTCTTTTGCCAGGTAGTGCCCCCATTGTTGCCAGGCAGAGCCCCCCATATAGCTAATAAAAATAAAATAATAAAATCCACTTACCTCACCAGGCTCCTGCAGCACGGCCGCTCCGGACGATCTCCTCAGCGGCGCAGGGGGAAGTGAGAGCAGCCGCGCGTCACTCCCCTGCAGCCGCGCGTCACTTCCCCTGCGCCGCTGACCTGTATGTGCGGCGCACACACCGGCGCCGGACATACAGGGGGAGGAGGGATGGAGGAGACGATCCCTCCTGCCCTCCTTCCTGCACACGGAGACTACCCGGGCGGGTGAAGCGGGCGCAGCGGCCGCTTCACCCGCCTGTTAGGAGCGGCCCGGCGGTGCCAGAGTAGCGCACTAGCGCTACTCTGTCGCCGCGGCCATTTAAAGAACCCCCGCCGCCTGCTGGCGGCGGGAGGAATGCCAACTCCCCCGGGAGGGCGGGAGGGGACCCCAAATAGCGGGACCCCCCCGCCAAAAACGGGAGGGTTGGCAACTATGGATTATTATGATGTGCGGAGTCTTACCTGTTCTACCTACAGGGGAGGGTTATACCAGGGGGTAAAGGACCTGTGGTGACATCACACTGGTCACATGATAGGAAGTGGCCAATAGATTCCTGACTCCTCCTGATCACATGACTGTGACATCATGGAAGGTCCTGTATAGAGCACATCATCCATCTCATCCCCTCCCTGGTAGAAGCTGTGACTCCCCAGACTGCGCTGTAAAGTGGAATAGTGATAACTGTTATATGAATTGATAGTCAAGGCATCCATTTTAATTTACTGTCAGCCATTTTGTGAATCTGTTCGAATCTGTTTCTGACAAATTTGTAGATGCATGCTTTTGCATTGTGCCAGTCATTTAGGTTGGCAGGTATATGAACTGATTTTTGATCAGAGTACGCACAATATGTTGACTTTTAAATCATACGATGTACATAACCCCGAGATAATGGAAGATACTGGGTCACAGTGCTCCAGTATCCTGAAGTTGTACAAACATCTGATCTGTGTCTAATGTCATTAGAGATTAATAATTGAAATTATTTATTATTGCCAATTCTTGATGAGCTGGTCAGCAGATTCTAATGAGTAATGGCGTTATCTGTTCTGATTGGTCTAAAATGTACATCCCATAAGATTTTGGCTTATCTGGAGGATATGGAGGATTAATAAATTGTTCTTATCTGATTTGATCTAAGAATCCAGTGTACACTGTGTCTTTATTCTCGATCGTGAAAGAAGGAGAAAATTGTTAGAGCAAAACTGCTGCAACACGCTGTACAGGTCACTACTTATGGGAGGCACGGCTGCAGTCACTGGGCAGCTGCTGTCAGGAGCGCTCATCGTGTGCAGCGAGTGCAGAGGAACAATTTGGAATAAAAGTTCCTGTACTGATCATATTGTGACCTCGGTCGTATCTTGGCCAATTCTCTAAGTACAAGAAGAATGAATTAAAACCAAAACCTGGAACCAAACAGCTACAGAGACCTTCCATCTGCTCTTCTCTCATTCACAGGTATGACAACTGCATCTCCTGATACCTCCCTCATGTAATCTCCATCCATAACCTCTCCTCCCATACATCTCTACACTAATCTCCTGATACCTCCCTCATGCAGGCTCTGACTGGGCTACCAGGGGATCGGTGAATCCCCCTGTGGGCCCCGGAGGCAGTGCCGCCACTCCCCGGGGCCCAGCAGTTGCATCCGGTCCCGAGCGCTCAGAGACCGAGCCTGGGATTTGGGGACTAATGTCCCCAACTCCCGTGGCTGTACGGTGTCAGCGCGGCGCTCCGCTGAACTCCCTGGCAGGCTGTAGGTATTAGGCTGGGAGATCGGAGCGGCAGGAGTGGGTGCGAGGTAAGTGGCTGTTTGGAGTTTTGTTTTTTTTAAACAAATTAAAGGGGCCCGGGCTACATAAAAGGGGGGCCCTGGAAACCTAAAAGTGGGCCCGGGAGAAGGGAAGGGGGCCCTGACTAACTACAGGGGGCCCTAACTACCTACAGGGGGGCCCAACTACCTACAGGGGGCCATGACTGTCTAAGGGGGGCCCTAACTACCTACAGGGAGCCCTAACTACCTACAGGTGGCCCTGAGTGTCTAAAGGGGCCAGCGGGGAGATCGGAGCGGCAGGAGCGGGTGTGAGGTAAGTGGCTGTTTGTTTTTTTTTTGTTTTTTTTTAAACTACTTAAAGGGGCCCTGGCTACCTAAAGGGGGGCCCTGACCAATGGAAGAGGGCCCTGGCTACCTAAAAGATGGGCTATGACCAATGGAAGGGGGCCCTGGCTACCTAAAAGGGGGCCCTGACTAATGGAGGGGGCCCTGGCTACCTAAAGGGGGGGCTCTGACCAATGGAAGGGGGTCCTGACTACCTAAAAGGGGGCCCTGGCTAATGGAAGGGGGCCCTGGCTACCTAAAAGTGGGGCCCTGACTAATGGAAGGGGACCCTGGCTACCTAAAAGTGGGCCCTGGCTAATGGAAGGGGGCCCTGGCTACCTAAAAGTGGGGCCCTGACTAATGGAAAGGGGCCCTGGCTACCTAAAGGGGGGCCCTGACTAATGGAAAGAGGCCCTGGCTACCTAAAAAGGGGGCCCTGGAAAACCTAAAAGGGGTCCCTGGCTAATGGAAGGGGGCCCTGACTACCTACAGGGGCCATAACTACCTATAACTTCCTGTATACCACCTAAAGGAGACCCCTAACTGCCTGTATACCACCTAAAGGAAACCCCTAACTGCCTGTATACTACCTAAAGGAGACCCCTAACTACCTGTCCACCTGGTAATATAATTGAGAGGGCAGCAGCCCATAGTTGTAGCATTATCTCCAGGCGGTTAGTCCTCTCCCCACCCTTCAACCCCTTAGGATACTAGGCCTCTAAGTTATGGCTTGTACCCGCTCTCCCACCCCTGGGTAGTTTGTACAGAGATGGGAATAGGTAAAGAGATGCTGGAAAATTGAGGATTCTAAGATATTTGTGTGTAATTTCTGTAGGGATGAGTGGTGGCCGGGACAAGTCATCATGGCGGTGTGGAATGGATGCAGAAGAAAAGGGAATAAGAACGACTCATGAGAGAAGAGAACGACTCATCAGATATGACATCTCCGGTGAGTCCCTGATGTCAGGGGTTATGGTACTTCTATATTGGATCAGTGCTGTATTCACTGTAATGTGATGTGACGTGACCTGAGCTGGCCTCTATATGGCGGTGTTGTAGGTTATACCTGAGCTGGTGTCTGACCTCTATGTGGTTTCTATATGGCGGTGTTGTAGGTTATACCTGAGCTGGTGTCTGACCTCTATGTGGTCGCTATATGGCGGTGTTGTAGGTTATATCAGCGCGACTAAAGTGGCAGAGTACATGTGTCCCTGATAATAAAAGTGAGGGAACACCTGACCCCGAGATAGGAGTTACACGTCTACTTTCTTGATGGTGTTTATTTTAGAAGGTGGCGAGGTGCATGACCAAGGGAAACATGGAGGGGATATTGTATGTGGCTGGTGGGGGGGGGGGGGAAATGGATGGAGCAACTTAGCCCTTTGTTTATGATATGTTAGACTGACAAATGTGTGACTACACAATACAGTTCTGTTTTGCACACTGTATTATGTGGTAAAATGGGCGCATTTGTGTCCGAGAGGCCGGTAATATTTTCATGTACAGTAGGGTAGGCCCCCAAGATCAACTTCCCTGTGGGCCCCAGACCCCCCAGTCCGACACTGCCCTCATGTAATCTCCATCCATAACCTCCCCTCCATACATCTCTACCCTAATCTCCTGATACCTCCCTCATGTAATCTCCATCCATAACCTCCCCCCATACATCTCTACCCTAATCTCCTGATACCTCCCTCATGTAATCTCCATCCATAACCTCCCCCCCCCCATACATCTCTACCCTAATCTCCTGATACCTCCCCTCATGTAATCTCCATCCATAACCTGTCCCCCCCCATACATCTCTACCCTAATCTCCTGATACCTCCCTCATGTAATCTCCATCCATATCCTCCCCCCATACATCTCTACCCTAATCTCCTGATATCGCCCCTCATGTAATCTCCATTAATAACCTGTCCCCCCCATACATGTCTACCCTAATCTCCTGATACCTTCCCTCATGTAATCCCCTTCCATAACCTGCCCCCCATACATGTCTACCCTAATCTGCTGATACCTTCCCTCATGTAATATCCAGCCATAACCTCTCCCCCATACATCTCTATCCTAATCTCCTGATACCTCCCCTCATGTAATCCCCTTCCATAACCTGCCCCCCATACATCTCTACCCTAATCTCCTGATACCTCCCCTCATGTAATCTCCGTCCATAACCTGCCCCCCCATACATCTCTACCCTAATCTCCTGATACCTCCCTCATGTAATCTCCATCCATAAACTGTCCCCATACATCTCTACCCTAATCTACTGATACCTCCCCTCATGTAATCTCCATCCATAACCTCCCCCCATACATCTCTACCCTAATCTCCTGATACCTCCCTCATGTAATCTCCATCCATAACCTGTCCCCCCCATACATCTCTACCCTAATCTCCTGATACCTCCCTCATGTAATCTCCATCCATAACCTCCCCCCATACATCTCTACCCTAATCTCCTGATACCTCCCTCATGTAATCTCCATCCATAACATGTCCCCCAGATATCGCTACCCTAATCTCCTGATACCTCCCTCATGTAATCTCCATCCATAACCTGGCCCCCCATACATCTCTGCCCTAATCTCCTGATACCTCCCTCATGTAATCTCCATCAATAACCTGTCCCCCCCATACATCTCTACCCTAATCTCCTGATACCTCCCCTCATGTAATCTCCATCCATAACCTGTCCCTCCCTACATCTCTACCCTAATCTCCTGATAAATCCCCTCATGTAATCTCCATCCATAACCATCCCCCCATACATCCCTGCCCTTATCTCCTGATACCTCCCTCATGTAATCTCCATCCATAACCTCCCCCCATACATCTCTACCCTAATCTCCTGATACCTCCCTCATATAATCTCCATCCATAACCTGTCCCCCATACATCTCTACCCTAATCTCCTGATACCTCCCCTCATGTAATCTCCATCCATAACCTCCCCCCATATATCTCTACCCTAAACTCCGTTTACCTCCCTCATGTAATCTCCATCCATAACCTGTCCCCCATACATCTCTGCCCTAATCTCCTGATACCTCCCCTCATGTAATCTCCATCCATAACCTCCCCTCATACATCTCTACCCTAATCTTCTAATAACTCCCAACTGTAATCTCCCCTCTCATACACCTCTGTTGCGGCTTAGCATGGAGGGAGCACAATCTGAGATTCACAAGAAGGTGGAGATTTGCTTTTCAGCAGCCAGAATACAGGGGGGTATAACAGCCTGGAATAGACATCAGCAAGTCATGATGGGAGCTGTATTCTGGTCCACACATGGACTACTGCGGATAGTGTACCGATGGTTACAGGGTGGAAGCATTGGTGCGGTGACATGTACTGGGTGGAGCTGGCGGTGCGGGGAAGAAATTGGGTGCAGCTGTCAGTGCAGTGACGGGTACAGGGTGGAGGTGACTTCAAGGAAAGCTGAGCTTGGCTGCCGCATTGAAGACAGATTGGAAAAGGCACAGTCTGGAAGACTGATAAGTAAGGGGTTACAGTAGTCAGGATGGGAAGGCATTAGGGCAACAATAAGAGTTTTACCGTTTCCATAGTGAGATAAGGGCGGATTCTGGAGATGGTTTTCAGGTGCAGAAAACATGGTTAGTAGATGAGGTAGGTGCAAAAGTTCAGGTTTGGGGAGAGGCCATGTTGTTAGGGACAGAGCCAGACAGTCACTGGGGTTTTGTAGTAGCACAGGGGTGATGCCGCAGGAAGAGGTTGATGGTCATCAGCGCAGAGATGGGGCTAAAAGCCAAATCTGCTGATAGTGTCCAATGGGAGCCGTGTAGAGAGGAGAGGACCTAGAACTGATCTATGAGGAACCGATAAGAAGAGGAGAACTAGAACTGGGGCAGGAGAAACAGAGAAATGCTAAAACTTCACAAAACCCCTACATATTTGGTATCACCGGAATCGCACCGACCTGCAGAATACAGACAACACATCATTTATACAGAAAGGAAACTCCATATAAATAAAAAAAAACTAAACATGGCAGAGCTGTTTTTTCCCCCTGTGTCTATGTCGATTAAAAAAAATAAAGTTCTGGCTTTTGGACGACACAGAGGAAAACATTTTTGACTAGCTGTCAGGAAGGGGTTAAACATCATTTCCCTCTCCTTGATAGGAAGTTAATATACAATTGTGGCAAGTGATACCTGGAATTTTCTGAGTATTTAAGAAAGTCTGACCCTTGTTACAGTCCAATCTGAATGAATCCACTGATTTCCTAACATCTTACCTTTCTGGCCTACAAACCTAGGGACCTCCTCCAATAGATGACCGAACTCCACATCCCTTTCCAGAATATTCCACCCTCTGGTTACTTTGTCTAATAAGGTTGGAGCTGATCATACGTTGTTATGTACATTTATATTCTTGAGGTTTTGTATCCTAATGATGTCAGGTGACGCCTCTCCTACCTCTCCATACAGTGCCCATATAGTGGTAGATACCAGTGTACACAGACTCTGCAGACATAGAAGTGATTTTACTGCTGTTACATATTATGACTCACAGGTGACTTTCACTTTTGTTCTGCATCTGGTCCAGACCGCCGTAATGACATCTCCTGGCTGCCACTCATCTCAGCCGATATGGACTCAAATATCTTAGAATCCTCACTTTTTCAGCACCTCCCTCACTGTCCCCCACCTCTGTAAAACTTCCCAGGGGTGGGATAGCCCTTACAGGCCATAGCTTAGAGTCTCCTATAGGAGTGGGCAGGAACAGAAGAATAACTCCCTGGAGATTGTGCTTGCTTCAGTTATAGCCTGTACCCCACAGAATCATATTGCCAGGTAGGCAGACCCCCATTAGGTAGGTTGGTAGGCTCCAGGTAAATAGGTAGCCAGTACTTAGGGCACAGTAGGTAGATTGGCCCCAGGTAGGCAGTAGTTAGGCCCCAGTTAAGTGGCCAACCCCCAGGTAGCTAGGTAGGCAGTAGGTGGGCCCCAGGTAAGCTGGAAGTGGGCCATAGGTAGGTAGGCTATAGGTGGGGACCATATAGGTAGAGAGGCTATACTTGAGGCCCACATAGGTAGGTCATACATAGAAAACAAAAAATATTTTATCCAGGATCTGTGATTTCTAATTCACTGCACACCTTTACAAATCCCCTATTCTAAAATCTAACTTTTATTTTTAAACTTGATTAAACATTTTTTGGGATATACTCACTGGTAGCTATTCCATTGGCTTAGGATGATCTTTCCCTATGCTTGCTCAGCCCTCTTATTCAGTCAATCAGTCAGGGAAGCGTCCCGAAAGGGTCGGCCCGACTTTAAATGACTGGCCCTACTGTCCCTCTCTTATATCTTTAAATTTAATTATTTACCAAGATAAGTCTCCATATATAATTGCCACTCTTTCTGATAAGGTTGTCTATACCATATGGAGAAATATAAAATATATACAATAGGGTCCTGTAGTGACTCTTTATGTGTGTATGTCTTTATACAACATTACCCCATAACTAGTGAGCTAGACAAACATAGAGGATGAAAAGACATGGATATAACCTGAAAAAATCCACCTCTAAGATAGATAAATATAAAATAGACAATCATTTATATGACCCTAAGGGTCTACCCCTAAGATAGATAAACATAAAGGGTAGACAATCCTTTATACGACCTTAAATGTCTGCCCACATAGGTAGGTAAGAAGTGATAAAGTTGGCACCACATAGGTAGGTATATAGGTTATAGGGGCCCCTATATACACAGACGGGCTTTAGGTAGGTTATAGGGGGTCCCCATAGTGATATACAGGCTAAAGGTAGGTGATAGGGGGCTCCATATAGGTAGACAGGCTTATGGTAAGTTATAGTGGAGCCCATATAGGTAAGCAGACTTAGGGGTAGGTTTTAGGGGGCTCCACATAGGTAGGCTTAGGGTTGGTTATAGGGGCCCCATATTGGTAGGCAGGCTTAGGGTCAGTTACAAGGGGCATCATATAGGTAGGCAGGCTTATGGTTGGTTACAGGGGGCCCCATATAGGTAGACAGACTTAGGGTTTGTTACAGGGGTCACACATAGGTAGGCAAGCTTAGAGTTGTGTACATTTGTATTAAAGAAAAAAACACTTACCTGTCTCCACGATTCCCCAACATGACGAGGGCCCAGCCAGCTTCTGAGCCCTGCGTGGGTGCCGTGATGATATGACGTCATTGCCTGGCACACGTGATCAGTTAGGGCGGATGTCTGGTAGACCTAAGGCCTTAGGTCTAACAGGCGGATTAGCTAAGACCGGGCAGTCCTGCTTCCGAAAGTTCGGGCCAGAGGACCTGGATGTTCTGGGCAGGGGAAGTCAGGCCCTATAACAGTTGCTATGGCTGATCCCTCGGTAGTTCTGCCCCTGTTGGACAGTTCAATTTGTGTCTACCAATCAGATATTGTACAGAATGGTCAATCTCGTCAGAGCCCCCCATGAAAGAAATACACGGTCCCCATATCTGAGCCGTATAATTATGTGCTCAGAAAGTGGATAACTGGACACCACCTGTGCTCCAAATTCAGAATTGTGGAACTCGGAGCGGCCGGGACCCTTTCAAAACAATATTCTGGCTTCTCCATACTCACTCCACTGTGCCCTCCACTCAGCAGTGAAACAAATATATATGTGTGTCTATATAGTGGACCCCTGATATTTTTGTAAATCTCGTATTTTATCTTTTCATGGGACAACACTGAGGATCTGACACTTTGATATAATGTGAAGTGCATTGCAGTGTATTACAGGGTAAATTTGTTGTGAACTCAGATTTAGCAGAGCCATCAATGTCAAAACCACTGGCAACAAAAGTGAGTAGATCCCTAAGTGAAAATGAGCAAATGTTCCCAATTTGCCATTTTCCCTCCCCAGAGTCGTGCGACTCGTTAGTGTTACACGGTCTCAGGTGTGAATGGGGAGCAGGTGTGTTACATTTGGTATTATCGCTATCACCTTGAAACTGAGCTGCAGCACGGGGACCAAAACCATACAGCGGTTTAACAGGACATGGTCAACCAAAGAAGTTGAGAGCAAGTGCTCAGCTTCCTATCCAGTGAGGAGCGCTGCCAGCATTGCTGCAGAGGTTACAGGGGTGGCACGTCAGCCGATACAGAAGATCCTAGACCTGACCACCAGGATCACTGAGCTGCTGACTGGAGAGGTGAGGGGAATGCTGGGAATTATACATAACACAGGGGATGATGGGTCTGGATGATGAGAGGTGAGGGGAATGCAGGGACATTACACATAACACAGTGGTTGATGGTTCTGGGTGAGGATGAGAGTTGAGTGGAATGCTGGGACATTATACGTATCACAGGGGATGATAGGTCTGGATGATGATGAGAGGTGAGGGGAATGCTGAGACATTATATATAACACGGGATGATGGGTCTGGATGATGATGGTAGCTGAGGGGAATGCTGGGACATTATATATAACACAGGGGGATGATGGGTCTGGATGATGAGAGGTGAGGGGAATGTTGGGACATTACACATAACACAGGGGATGATAGGTTTGGATGAGAATGAGAATTGAGGAGAATGGTGGGACATTATACATAGCACAGGGGATGATTGGTCTGGATGATGATGAGAGGTGAAGGGAATGCTGCGACACTATACCTAACACAGGGGATGATGGGTCTGGATGATGAGAGGTGAGGGGAATGCTGGGACATTATACATAACACAGGGAATGATGGGTCTGGATGATGAGGAGAGGTGAGGGGAATGCTGGGACATTATACATAACACAGGGAATGATGGGTCTGGATGATGAGGAGAGGTGAGGGGAATGCTGGGACATTATACATAACACAGCGAATGATGGGTCTTGATGATGATGTGAGGTGAAGGGAATGCTGGGACATTATACATAACACAGGGGATGATGGGTCTGGATGATGATGAGAGGTGAGGGGAATGCTGGGACATTATACATAAAATCACTGCAATGAAAACAACAAAACCCTATTCTAAAATTTACCATTTATTGAATCCCTTAAAAAATACTTACTAAACCTACTACCACTCTACAGATACTATCCCTATCACTTATCCTAACCTAACCCTAATGTCAATCAGGTATTCATCCCGAAAAGGACACCCCGATCACCGATGACTGAACCTGGTCTCTATCCCTATATGACAAGTGCCAAATAGTCTCCCAAGATATAAAGGGCTAGTCTTATCACATAGGGATGGCAATATAAAAATGCCTGCAGGTATTTTATCATCTATCACTGAGCAGGACATCTCTTTTATCCCCCTGATGAACCCTCATGTATCGTGGAGGGGGAAACACGTCGGGGCTAAAGATGGGGATGTGCTGAATGAAGATTGTATGTATCCATAATTTTTCTTTTCTAGCATACTCACGAAATATGGACCATATATATTGTGGTATTATGTGGACAGCATTAAATTGGTTATTTGGATTTATAATCTCTGAACTAAAAGATATCTAGTGTGCCTCAGCATGCTTCACAATAGTGAAGCATAGTATTTGATTGTAGCTGTCCACTTGTGTTTTTGACTCTAGAGGTAGAATATTGCCATCCCTATGTGATAAGACTAGCCCTTTGTATCTTGGGAGACTATTTGGCACTTGTCATATAGGGATAGAGACCAGGGTCAGTCATCGATGATCGGGGCTTCCTTTTCGGGACGCATATCTGATCGACATTAGGTTAAGGATAGGATAAGTGATAGGGATAGTATCTGTAGAGTGGTAGTAGGTTTAATAAGTATTTTTTAAGGGATTCAATAAAAAAGTACATTTTAGAATAGGGATTTTTTTGTTTTCGTTGCAGTGATTTTGTTTTTCTCACAAATTCTGATTTGGATTACTATCCTTTTCTTTGTACATATACATAAAACAGGGGATGATGAGAGGTGAGGGGAATGCTGGGACATTATACATAACACAGGGGATGATGGGTCTGGATGATGAGGAGAGGTGAGGGGAATGCTGGGACATTATACATAACACAGAGGATGATGGGTCTGGATGATGAGAGGTGAGGGGAATGCTGGGACATTATACATAACAGGGGATGATGGGTCTGGATGATGAGAGGTGAGGGGAATGCTGGGACATTATACATAACACAGGGGATGATGGGTCTGGATGATGAGAGGTGAGGGGAATGCTGGGACATTATGCATAACACAGGGGATGATGGGTCTGGATGAGAGGTGAGGGGAATGCTGGGACATTATACATAACACAGGGGATGATGGGTCTGGATGATGATGGATGCTTGTGTTTTCAGGTTCCTGTAAGGCATCAGGATGTTACTATCTATGTCTCCATGGAGGATTGGGAGTACATAGAAGGACACAGGGATAGGTACCAGGAGGTCATGATGGAGGATCACCGGCCACTGACATCACAAGGTGAGAGGAGATAAGACACAGCAAGGAGTGACATCACCATCCCAATCTCCTTCTATCTCCCTATATCTATCTTGTCTTCTCGGAGAATTGAAGTTGATGATGTATATGATATATAGACAGATCTACCACAGCTCATGTATCCGTCAATGTGTGCTCCCTATAGATGGATCCAGTAGGAGAAATCCAGCAGAGAGATGTCCCTGTCCTCTGTATTCCCAGGACTGTCCAGAGGGAAATGTCCCAGAGAATCATCAGGTAGAGGGAGCTGAAGTCCCCTCTAAATATGACCAGAATGGAACAACCTGAACTTATTTCACTGGTTTTGTCTCTTTAGGTGGAAAATGTGATTGATATTAAGGTTGAGGACGAAGCAGAAGAGATGGACCTCCCAGTGAATCCTCAGGTAGATGAGCCCTATACACAATCTGTATACAGGGTGTTGACCTCATGCGGTTACAGATGGGCTCATATATATTTTGGGGTCTCTTATGTTGATCTGTCTGCTCTACTGAATTGTTCCATATGTCACATCAGGGTTAAAATCTCACTGATACTAAAGTGGAGTCCAGTGTCAGACTGGGGGGTCTGGGGCCCACAGGGGAGTTGATCTTGGTGGCCAACCCTGCCGTACATGAAAATATTACCAGCCTCTCGGACATAAACGCGCCCATTTTACCACATAATACAGTGTGCATAACAGAACTGTATTGTGTAGTACAATGTAGTCACACATTTGTCAGTCTAACATATAGACACATGGCTAAGTAGCTCCATCAATATGCCCCTCCAATAGTCCACATACAATATCCCCCTCTACGTTTCCCTTGGTCACGCACCTCTCCACCTTCTAAAATAAACACCTGCAAGAAAGTAAAAGTGTAACTCCTATCACAGGGTCAGGTGTTCCTATACTCTTACAATCAGGGACACTTGTACGCTGCCACTATACCCGCGCCAATATAACTTACAGCACTGCTATATGGAGACCACATAGTGGTCCGACACCAGCTCAGGTCACCATCACATTACAATATAAAAAATAACTCCTGAAATCAGGGACTCACCGGAGATGTCTTATCTGAGGAGTCGTTCTCTTCTCTTGAGTCGTTCTTATTCCCTTTTCCTCTGCATCCATTCCACACCGCCATGAGGACTTGTCCCGGCCACAACTCATCCCTGCAGAAATTACACACAAATATCTTAGAATCCTCACTTTTCCAGCATCTCTTCACCTATTCCCATCTCTGTACAAACTTCCCATAGGTGGGAAAGCGGGTACAAGGCATAACTTAGAGGCCTAGTATCCTAAGGGGCTGGAAGGTGGGGAGAGGACTAACCCCCTGGAGATAATGCTACAACTATGGGCTGCTGCCCTCTCAATTATATTACCAGGTAGGTAGACAAGACCCTAGGTAGGTAGGCAAATGGGCAAGGTCCCAGGTAACTAGATAGGCCCTATTTAGGTAGGTAGACCCCCGCTGGATAAGTTGGTAGGCCAGCCCCAGGCAGGCTGGTGGGTACCTAGCCACAGGTGGGTAGGTAAGTAGCCCCCAGTTAGATAAGCAGGCCCCAGTTAGGAAAGTAGATAGGCTACAGTTAGGTTGGTGGACCCCAGTTAGGTAGGCTGTAGGTAGGTGTTGGTGAGTCCCAATTAGTTAGGCTGTAGGTAGGTGGTTTCCCCCAGTTAGGTAAGCTGTAGGTAGTTAGGTCCCCTTTATATAGGCTGCAAGCAGTTAGGGACCCCCTTTAGGTAGTATACAGGCAGTTAGGGCTTCCCTTGAAGTAGTATACAGGCAGTTAGGGGTCTCCTTTAGGTAGTATACAGGCAGTTAGGGGTCTCCTTTAGGTAGTAAACAGGCAGTTAGGGGTCTCCTTTAGGTGCTATACAGGCAGGTAGGTATTTCTTTTAGGTAGTATACAGGCAGTGTGGGGTCTCCTTTAGGTAGTATACAGGCATTAGGGTCTTCTTTAGGTAGTATACAGCAGTTAGGGGTTCCTTTGGTAGTATACGGGCTTTAGGGTTCCTTTAGGTAGTATACAGGCAGTTAGGGGTCTCCTTTAGGTGCTATACAGGCAGTTGGGAATTTCTTTTAGGTAGTATACAGGCAGTTAGGGGTCTCTTTTAGGTAGTATACAGGCAGTTAGGGGTCTCTTTTAGGTAGTATACAGGCAGTTAGGGCCCCTTTAGTAGTTACAGGCAGTTAGGGCCTTTAGGTAGTATACAGGTAGTTAGGGCCCTCCTTTAGCTAGTGTGCAGCAAGTCAGCCCCCCCCCCCCACCTTTAGCTAGTGTGAGGAAGTCAGCCCCCCCCACCTTTAGCATGTGGAGGTAGTCAGGGCCCCCTTTAGTATTTAGGTAGTCAGGGCCCCCTTTGGGTAGTCTTGGCCCCCATTTCATTAGCCAGGGTCCCTTTGTAGTCAGGGTCCCCCTTTCATTAGCAGGGCACCCTTTTGTAGTCGGGGCCCCCCCTTTTCATTAGCCAGGGCCCCCTTTCAGTAGTCAGGGCCCCCTTTCATTAGCCAGGGCCCTCTTTCATTAGCCAGGGCCCCCCTTTCATTAGCCAGGGCCCCCCTTTTAGCCAGGGCCCCCTTTGTAGTTCAGGGCCCCCCTTTGTAGTCAGGACCCCCCTTTGTAGCCAGGGACCCCCGTTTGTAGCCAGGAATCCCCCTTTGTAGCCAGGGCCCCTTTGTAGCCCAGGGACCCCATTTGTAGTCAGGGCCCCCTTTGTAGTTCAGGACCCCCCTTTGTAGCCAGGACCCCCCTTTGTAGCCAGGGACC
The DNA here is from genome assembly GCA_025379985.1 of Phyllomedusa bahiana. Classification (NCBI taxonomy): domain Eukaryota; kingdom Metazoa; phylum Chordata; class Amphibia; order Anura; family Hylidae; genus Phyllomedusa; species Phyllomedusa bahiana. Next base: position 94,191 of record JAODAL010011935.1, read on the forward strand.
CCTTTGTAGACAGGGACCCCCCTTCTTAGCCAGGGACCCCCCTTCTTAGCCAGGGACCCCCTTTGTAACCAGGGCCCCCTTTGTAGCCAGGGACCCCTTTGTAGTCAGGGACCCCTTTGTAGTCAGGGACCCCCTTGTAGCCAGGGACCCCCTTTGTAGCCAGGGACCCCCCTTTGTAGCCAGGGCCCCCCTTTGTAGTCAGGAGCCCCCTTTGTAGACAGGGCCCCCCCTTTGTAGACAGGGACCCCCTTTGTAACCAGGGACCCCTTTGTAGTCAGGGACCCCTTTGTAGCCAGGGACCCCCCTTTGTAGCCAGGGACCCCCTTTGTAGACAGGGACCCCTTTGTAGACAGGACCCCCCTGTGTAGTAGGACCCCCCTTTGTAGTCAGGACCCCCCTTTGTAGCCCAGGACCCCCCTTTGTAGCCGGGGACCCCCCTTTGAAAGACAGGGCCCCTTTGTAGACAGGGCCCCCCTTTGTAGTCAGGACCCCCTTTGTAGCCAGGACCCCCCTTTGTAGCCAGCGACCCTGTAGGCAGATTTAAAAAAACAAACAATCATCACTTACCTGGCTCCGGCTCCTGGTCGCTCCCGACGCTCCGAGCTGCCGCCGGTTCCTGCCGCCCTGCATAGGAGGCGCGGTGATGTGACGTCACTGTGCGCCGACGTCAGCAGTAGGGGCCGGTGCCCGCAGTGAAGGCCTAACGCCTTCAGCCTGCCAGGGAGAGCAGCGGAGCGCAGCGCTAGTGGCGCAGGTTCCGCAGACACCGCACAGCCCCGGGAGCCGGGGACATCCGTCCCCGGCTAACGGGCGTGGTCTCTGGGCGCTCGGGGCACAGGGCCCGGATGCGCAGACGGGCCCCGGGGAGCAGCGGCACTGCCTCTGGGGCACACAGCGGCTCGGGGGGGCCCACCAGGGGATTCACCGATCCCCCGGCGGCCCTGTCCGAGCCTGGTGGAGGCTGAAGAAGAGAAGATGAGGAGTGATGACCCGAGGATGAGTGACGTGAAGGAGGAGATCCCAGACGATGTGACCACAGGTGAGTAGTAATGAATTCAGCGGTTTCTTCAGTGATCCTAGAACAGCCTGAATTTTTGGTGAATTGGATACAACAAGGTCCTGGAAACCTTTATTACAGATTCTGATGGAAAACCTCGCTCGGTCTATTCCACCACATCCTAGAGATGCTCTATAACATGGAGAAATGGTGACTGCAGCCATTAGGCCGTACAGACTTCATGGTCCCGTCCATGAGTTTAGCTGGAGATGTGCACTTTGTCTCATGATGATCTGGTTATAGCCATGATGAGATTGTCACTAACAAAATTATGTCCACTTGTATTAAAGTGCTGCCCCATTGGTATTGAAGGGCCAGATGTGTGGGCAGAGGACAGACCTGATTGTCAGACAAGGTTGTGCGTCTCAGAATCTTATCAAGTCCAGGTTTATGTGATAAAAGTGATGAGTGAGTGTAGAGCAGAATCCTGGACTGTGTCACTGATACGTTACAGCGTTATACAAGGATTTATAAGGCTACAGGCAGGTTCTCACTGTAAGGAGTGAAAGTAATGAGAAATAGACACAGTGAAGTCCCATCATTATCTCCAGCGAGACCATTGTGTGCAGCACAGACAGCAGTGAGACAGGCGGTGAATGACTCCATAAGGTCCTGGTAGGTTGTCACAGGGATCTGGAGCCGACTGAATCCCACAGTTGCTGGAAGGTCTATAAAACCAACATCCAGGGACTCCCACATATGCTCAATTGGTTCTGCTCCTTCAACCAATGTTGGACATTTCTAGCTCTGTAACGTCACTTTTCTTGCTGGGTGATCCCATCCGCCCCAGGAGAGACAATCCGCATATGTGGGTTTTCATGATGTGCCAGGATGGATTCATATCCATATTGGGTGAGGACGCCTTCCACGTCGATGAGTGGCCCAGAGAATACCCGGAAAACTTTCCACAGGCCATAATGCTGCTATCACCAGCTTGTGTTCTGCCAACAATGTTTGCTGGTTGTTTTTTTTGCTAATTTCTCTAACCTGACTTGCCAATATCCATCCGTTCCATGAAGCAAAAACCGTAACTCATCAGAGAAAACAACCCTTTGCCAATCAGCAGAGCCCAATTCCAATATTGCCAGTAAAATTGAAGCTTTCTGCTGGCTCAGCTTGGTTAGTAGACGTATGTTGACATCTGTCTACTATGGGGCCCCATATGCAGTAGGGTTGCGGAGCTTTAGTTTGCTCCAGGATAAAATACACAAGAGGGTTATCAGAGGTGCAGTGACATCTGTCTGCTCAGGGGCTCCATACACAGTAGTTAGCAGAGGTGCAGTGACATCCATCTGCTCTCGGACCCCATACACAGTAGTGTTATCAGAGGTGCAATGACATCAGTAGGCTTAGCAGAGGTGCAGTGACATCTGTCTTATCCGGGGCCTCATACACAGGAGGTTTATTAGAGTTGCAGTTCGTCTGCGCCAGGCCACATATGCAGCACTGTTTGCTTTTGTGTCATTGATCACCCCTTATAGTCATAACAGCAATGAGGGACATGTGTGCAGACAGCCCATCACACCTTAAATATCTAGCAAGCCAGCGCACCACATGGAATGCCTGCATGAGCTATGTGACACTGGAAGTAGGAAGTGGTCATAATACCTGGTCCTGCTGGATCCAGCTCTGACTTTGTCCAAAATAACATAATAAAAACTGCATTCATTTTTCTGCCTAAAAGGAATGTTTTAGATGTTTTTCTTTTGTTGCTTGAAAAAAATTAATAGAAACCTTTTTAATTTTAACAGAACAATTCAGTGAGCTCTCTAAAGGAAACTGCATGTCCTCACTATCTGTTACGTGTCCACAATTTTCGAGGTTGAATTGTGGGAGGAGTCTTTCTATCCATTTAATGACTGTTTTGTATTTCTTGAATCTTCCCTCAATAAAAAAATTAAAACTCCATTTTTGTTATAGGAGTCTAAAATATCTCCCAGCTTTGTTTGTGCGGTGTCCAAATGATAAATTTGTTTGTACGTACAATGTCAAAAGAACAAGAGACATTTCCCAATATGTCGCTACATCCTTTCTCCTGTATTAGAAGTAAGGCAAGCAGTTTTATAAACTTTCAGTGGTTTATGCAAAACAGATATATTTTTTATTGGATAATACCTTATAATCATCTTTCTTATCAACACCTCTTATTATTATTCATGTATTATAACAATCACCTCATTAATAATCATTAAGCATCTTTACTGGTCAGTACTAAAAACACCCCTCTAATTATTCTGATTTCAAGCTCTTTACGAGAAGAATGATTTTTGAGATATCAAAGGTCAGTGGTTCTACTGCCTAAAGAAAACAGGCCGGACCTTTATCCTAACACTAGATGGCTTTCCTTGGCAACTCATAAAAAAAAACCATTGTTGGCACTTACAAGCTGTCGGGTTCTCCCAAAAAATACAAGAAACCCAACTTATGGAAAAAAAAGTATCAAGAGAA